>CM041531.1:8881612-8917642 GCA_023238725.1 Scortum barcoo | reverse complement strand
TATATATCTGTTATTAAACATTAAAACAGCAGGAAAAATAGTCATGTGAAATTAAAGCTACAAACTAGTAGAACTATGAAAAATTACTGTATTTTTAAGAGTTATTTTCTGTTTAACTTTTTTTTTTTGGCACCCCAGCTGCTGGAATATTGCTGTTGAACCCTTGACTTTTCCTCTAGCCCTACTAGCAGGTCATCAATTTCACTTATTCTGGGGAAATATCTCAACATCTACTCAATAGATTGGTGCCAGATTTTGTAGAGACATTCATGGTTCCTGACAATGCATCATGAGGATGTGTGTGAAATGTCTTGACGCTTAATGTACGGACTGTCCAGAGAATTGACAGTTCATGTCCGCCCCAAGATGAACTGTAATAACTCTGGTGCTTCCTCTTGCATCACCATCAGGCTAAAACATCAGTTTGTCTAATACATTATTTATCTTGTTCTTTAAAGTCAGACATGAATCAAAATATATCATCAAAATGAATCACACAGATGGGGAAGCATAGGATGTTCACTGAGATGTTTATGCATTTCTGCAAAATATTCTTAAGACTGAATTTCTATTATTTTCCATTCTTTTTAATGTGTTGTCTTATAAGTCTTCCAGTTATTTTCTATTACAAAACCAAGGAAACCCCAGGTGATATTTCTTCAAAGCATTGTGTGAAACTGTGGGAGGACAATGATATGTGGAGCTCTTTATTTTAAGTGTGAAGTGCTGTGTGCTGACTATGTACAGCTTGCCAAGGAACTTTTATTAGTGATTTGGTTTGTTTTTACAGTTCTTGGAATTACCTGAAAGGGGCTAAAAAACAAACCCACTGGACTGGGTTTTGATGAGATTGTGTTCCCATATCAGCATTGAAATCTTTCAATAACATGATTAATTGAAAGGTAACAGAACAGAGTGCAGAAAATAATTTTATTTTACATTGTATATTTGTGACAATACTGCAATTTAGATTAACCGTGTCTATATGTTGATCCAAAACAATAAACCTATGGGGATAAAGATGAAACAGAACACTATCAGCTGTTATGAAGTCTATTATATAAGTTCAAGTGACAACAGGTGTGAGGGTAATGGACCTGATAACAGATTGAAATGTAAAGGAAATACAGCTTCACGGCTCATTTCCCCACTCAACATGCATACAGCGTGAAAATCTAGTCATTCCCTTTGTGCAGAGTACTATTCTACTATCAGTGTTGAAAAGACAGACTACTGCTAGCAAAAGTAAACACCCAAGAATTTAAATTTGGGATTAAATAGAGGCATTTCAAAGCAGATGATTTGTCCTTTTCATTTATTCTACCGTAGAATGCGTAACGAGAAGGGGAATATGTGAGTCGCTTATGGTGAAGACTCAACAAGCGTTCTTCAATAATCAACAGAGAATATTTCTGAACGTAATCACATTTCTGGTTGACAAGCAGGAGCAGCCGTCTCCATCAAACGGCACTCGCTGAGGAATTTCATGGAAATTAACAGGCTCTTTTTAAAAAATTTCCATTCACAGGCTGATTAAACACACCACAGCTAAGGAGATTTCTGGGTGTTTTTTGTGGCTCAAACTCTCAGACTCTATACTTAACTCCAAGTTCGAACTTCAAACACCCGCCCTACTTTTAATACCTGTCAGAAATCATTCCAGGATGACAGCAGCTGAAAATAAGGATTAGTGGGCTTAGTGCTCTGTCTTTAAAAAATCAAATTCCCTCCTTAAAAATGCAGCACAAACTAGAGTCGAATGAACTTTTTCCAAAAATGTCTAACGGCAGAGGATTGGAGAAATATGGTGTGAGTAGAAAATAGAAAGCTTCTTTAAAAAAAAACTATAAAAATATAACAAATAGTGAATATAATATGTGTGTGCAGATGTGGCTGCTTCCCCCTGCAGCCAGAGGGATAGCTGGGAGGATCTCTAAGGCCATGGTCCTCTCTCTGGGTCTTTGTAGCAGGCGCCAACTCCAAACTGACTGACTGAGCAAGATAAGGCGCTCAAAATCCCCACCATTCATTTGATCTATGGCTATTGGTATTCCAAGTCCGTTTCTCATTTTAACTTTTGGAAAAGGAGAGCAGGTGCGGCACTTTAATGTGCTGCTCTCCATATCTGACATCAACCTCAGGCACAAGAAAGAGAAATGAACTGACTGACAGCGCTACGTGGACAGAGATAGAGGGAGAGAGGGGAGGGAGGTCTCGCTGTGGATGGAGACATTCAAAATAAACTTCTCTCTCATGCAGCTATATCAATGTGACAGCGTCTAACCATTTATTTTTCCAAAGCCTTGGACTGTCACGCGGTGATTTGTGGGCTTAATATTGTGGATGTGTTTGCAACATCATATTTTGCACCAGACTAAGCTTTGCTGAGTGTGATATAATTTGGACTAATGAAGAGTGGCTTCACTGTCTCATAAAATATACAAAACCCCACAGAGACCATTCAGATTGATAACACTTTGTTAGTTAGATTGCTAATTTACATGCTGGGTCCTTGTGAACAATAAAGTTGTGTTGCTAATGGAAGGAGAAAGAGAGCAAAGGGAAATAATCAAATGCTAATTTTCACATGGGGCATCCTGGGACGTAACTGATACAGGCCTGGATGCAGTTGGCTTTAGAAATTAATTCCCTGCAAGCTGTCCTGTTTCACAATATTTCTAAGTGGTGCATTGAAACGGATTTATCAGCAGCGAGTAATAAAGAAGGACCAAGGGAGTTAGTTACTGCTGGAAAAGTGAATGTGACAGACTCTCAAACTGGAGTGAGACTAAGCTCGATGTGATCTATAGCATCTTTATTGTTATAGTTACAGTTAGGTTTATTAGTGCCCATCTCGCATGGACTCATAAGACATGAATAGTGTTGCAGTGCTGAAATATTTGTTAGACAAGAACATAATGTCATACATATGAGATTAGGTTGCAAACAAAGATCTCTTCTGCTCCAAGTTCAACGATAAAATCTTCAACAAAAAAAGGTTTCCCATCCAAGATACTTACAACTCATTAACTCACGTCTTACAACTCATTAATCCAGGGATGCCAATGCAAAATGTTTCAGTTGAGGATCTTTATAGTGAGTCATGTCACATTTGCGTCTGACTAAATGTCTGAACTTTATGTTTAAATGGCATTTACACTGACATTATGTCAGTGAAAATGAAAGATGTTTATTATCAGCAGTTCATTTACACACACTATAGTAACACCCCATGTAAGGAGGTGACTGCTAAACAAAGCCTTGAATGATATCTCTTTATTTCTGCAGGTCAGCAAAAGAAACTTGAACATCAGTATGCCATTACTGGGCCCTTTCCATGTAACCACAGCCGTTTGATGCCCTCTTCAAAGGCATGGCCTTAGTCATAGACACTGATTCCACACTGAGATGTCTGTCTGACCGATGTTTGATTGATCTGAGCGTCCATAGTGTACTGTGAGCAGAGCTTCTTTTGTCTTTCACTTTATCGGCTCTCTCAAGGTCATAAAAGATTCATGTGCTATGGCTTCCAGTGTTTTTTAAAATTTACTTTAAGTAGAGCGTTGCACAGAGGCGCCGAGAGAGAACAGTGTTGTGTTGATTTTATAAATATCTTTTAAGTTCTCCTCCTTCCTGGCAGAAAGTTCTGTTTAACCAGAGAACAAAGTGAAAGGGAGATGGCTGATGAGTAAGGAAAACAAGCTCTTTAAACCAAACTATCTCAGAAGCAATCTCACTGTTTTTTAATCTTTAAATGCAAATCTACTCCCACACCTTCTGCTCTTACTTTATATTAATGCAAACAAACTCACTAGTTGGGAAGTTGACCGTTCTCCTCACCATCTCTCGTGCAGCTTCAGAGATGTGGTATTTAAGAGTTTTAATCATAGATTTAAATCTGACATTAAATGTGAAAAAATAAGTATTGCTTTACTGATATTATAAGAAAAATGTCAGCAGAGAGTAGCTCAAAAAGGTATGACTTCACCATAAGAATGTGTCTAAACACTATAAGAGTCACAGCTCATTTTATAATACAGTCATTTAAATCAAGGTAAAATGCAACAACACTAATGTGACAAAGCTGCCAACTAATATATATATTTCTTACTTTTGTTAAAACTCATGAAAACTCTCCCCCCAAAACACATTATCCATTACTTTAATATTTCTCTGGCAATTACCATAAAGCTGCCCTTTTTTAAAGAGGTTATAGAACTGCTGAAGCAGGCAGCTCTCCCTGACAGCCGAATGAAAGCTCAGCTTTTTCAGTAGCAATCCATCACTGAGCAAAGCAGGCTTTGACAAATTTGAGTCTGTGCACTTTCCAGCGGATGCATATAAGTTGTATCATCCACAGTTTCACTGAAAGGAAACCTGTCCTGATTTGCTTTAAGAGCCGATCGGGAGTCAGCAAAGACAACTTGCTTCCAGAGGCCGACCGCTCTGCTCGCCATGAGTCACCTTCCTTCAGCACTAAATCAAAATGTATAATAATCTGAGAAACAGAGAAGGAATGAATTCATTTTCATGGTATGCAGAGCCAAAGACACACACAGCTACTTGAATTAGCATGTTTAAGTCATATAACTTTTCCCTCCAGTGCTTATTGTTTGCAGGCGTAGCTGTTCATGGATGGGATTTTGGTTCGCTTGCAGCTTAAAGGGAAACTCCACCAATTTTATGCATCAAAGTCTGTTTGCAGGTCTTGAGGAGTTCTGCTACAAGAGAGATGTGAAAGCCTTTTGTGGCTCCAGAGGGAACTGATAAGGGGTTCAAGGCTACATTAGTTGCAACCAGCATACCACACTTAGATCTCAGACAGCTCTGTTTTGGGTCAGGTTGTATTTTAGGTAATGCAGGTGTGGGATTTTTACAAGGACAGAGGAAGTGTTGGAAAAAAAGATGTTATCTGGTTCGGCTGCATCGACTTGGATCTTTTTAAAAAATATCTATTGTGAGTCCTACGGTGTTGCTAATGCTAAAACGGTGGAGTGCTCTTTTAATATCCATATTAAGAGTAGTTTGACATTTTGGGAAGTACAGTTATTTGCTTTCTTGTCAGGAGTTAGATGACAAGCTCAACACCATTCATGTTTATCCAAAGCTTCATGGGAAGCTACAGCCACCAGCTGGTTATCTTAGCTTAGCATAGTGACTGGAAGCAGGGGGAAACTGCTAGCCTTGTGGTGTCCAAAGGTCACAAAATCAGCCCACCAGCATCTCTGGTCAGTCAGTGTTAAACCTGTTTCTCTGGGCTGTACAAAAACTGCACTGTAAAAATGACACATTGAGGTTTTTTAATGGGGGCTAACAGCAGTTACTTACCTGTGTTTATGCAAGGAGGTGTTTCTCACTTTTCACTTTCAATCCAACCCCTCCTTGTCCCCGATCAAACTGGTGTGATGAAATGATGTCAGATGTTCTTGTTAAAGTGAAAAAATAATTATCAGGTCATATGAGTCACGTTGTACTAAAAAAAGAGATCCCAAACACTGACACTGTAATGATTTTCTAAAGGCAAAGTCAGAAATATCCACAAACGGCCTAAATAGCCCAAGACTCCCACGCGTCATGCTAAGCTAACCAGCAGCTGACAGCATCATCACATTTAACAGACAAAACAAGAGCTCTATTTTTTCCTCATCAACTTTTTAGCAAGAAAGCAAATAAAAGTATCCCTGTGTGTCAGACTTTTCTTTTCACACAAACCGACTGAGTGTCTGCTAATTGCTCAGTTTTGCTTATTCAGGACCAAACAATAGAGGCACTTGATTCTTTTATTAGTTGCTGTTTTTCTGACAGGGGTGGCAATTTTTCCGGCAGCGAGAAAAAAGCAAAGAAACGGGCAGAAATATGTGAGCACTGACCACATATATCTGCCTATTTCTTTACCTCCTGCGCTGTACAGACGAGATGTCAGAAGACAGAAGGAGGTGTGGAGGAGTCAAAACACGCCGTGAGAGCACAGGAGAGTACAGCTGTACTGTGTTTGCAAATCATTGCTGCCATTGTTACAGCTATGAAGATACTGAGGACAAAATGTTGTAAACAGAAAATGGTCTCAGGACAGAATAAGCTTTTCAGAGGGCTGACAAAGAAATCTGTTGTTTCTATACTGAGCACTCTACATAGCCAGTATACTGTAGCTCTCTCTTGACAAAACATTACAGCTGGTTATTATTATATTCTTGAAAATGTTTTTTTTTTCTGTAAAGATAACTATGGCCACAGAGAACAGTGAAACAGCTTGTCGAGCCTGCTGAGAAGAAAGCAGCACATCACATTCACTGTAGTATCTGCCTTTTGAAGAGGTTTGAGATGGGTTTACAATGGCAAAACAACACAATAGAGACAACAACTTCATTCTGTAAACCCCAGGATGTGGATTTATTTATTTATTTTTTATTATAGCAGCACAATTATTCCCTACAACATAAAAGTAAGCGAACAAACCATGGTTTTCCTACTCCAGGAGAGCAGGAACTGATGAGTACAAGCGAAAAAGGAGAGCAGATTTATGAAGCTGGGACCACTTCTTGTGGGATAATGGAAATTATGCAAATGAGGTCTGGACTTTAAAAACATTAACACAGGGAGAAGTCATGCAAATTACAAAAGTTCTTGATGCCAGATAATTCATAATATCATTCATCTCTCTTTTACTGCTGCAGTTTTTGGGAGTTGTTCGACCGAAACTTGAGAATCGTTTTCCTCTCAGGAGACGGAGGACAGGATGCTTCTTTCTGAGAGGAACAAGCGGCTGTCCTCATGAATGTCAATCATGTTGCTAAGGCTGCTGCTGCTATGGCAAGCCCTTGAAACTTTCAGACAGAGATAAGAGTTAGTGAAGGTCATAACAGTGGAGGAGAAAGACTAAAGATAAAGAATTGGAAACTGCTGCCATGCAAGTGTTAGATGAGATTTGTTTTTGTGATGAATTATTGAGTAGATCACCTTAATTAGTTTACTGAGATTCAGTGAATTCCATTCCTTATTTTCAGCAGGAAACTACAGACAGTAACATGGTAAACCCAATCTGCAGTCGTGTGTTGTCCTGCTTAGGGGCGGGAGGAAAAATCGATTAGACAATGCATACATTGCATCACAATGCTTTGTTGAATGATTCTCCATTGATGCAGTAAAATCTATAATTCATTATAGTGCAATTTTCAACAGACTGCCATTTGCTGAGTTTGGCGCTACTGCTACATAGACTAAATCATAGACCACGCAGAGCCAGAGCAAGAAACAAAATAAATAAAACTTCTTTAAAAGCAGATGTTTGGGCAGACTGGTTTGGATCAATGGGTAGAAATATACCACGTATAGAAATCTGATATTGAGATGCATCACAATGCATTGGGATGCATCGAGGATTGTTTAATAATCAGATGACCCTCTGAATTGTAATCGTAATTGTAATAGAAGAAAAACATGAGGTGACTGACGATTACCACCCCAGTACTGTTGAAATGGACATTAAAGTGGACCAAAGTGAACACTTACTTTACCCTCCAAAGTAACTTTAATTCAGTAAGTGTAAAGCACAGTGCTGTACACTAAGCAGTGTTACGCTAGTGGCCTGCTCATTCTTGCAGTGTTTAACAAGCAACAAGTTTAACAAACTGCCTGTGCTGTGAATGCTAACTAGCTGAGGTAGCAGGTACAATGTTTAACATGTTCACCATCTTAGTTTAGAGCGATAGCATGTCTACATTTGCTAATTGGAATTAAACACAAGGGCTGGTGATGGGAATGTCATTAGGGGATGTCAATTTCGAAATTTCAGAGAGACACAAAACCATGAATGTCCACCTGCTGATGTTGATAGAGGAAAAGTCAGGATCACCGTTGTCATTAAAATTAATCACCTCAACATCATGGATATATGTACCAAATTTCATGGCAGTGCATCCAATAATTATCATTTTTAGGTCCCACCAAAGAGGGAGACCAATATTACAGTATCAGAGTCTGCAGAAACCACTTTCCACTCTCTGAAACGACGCCTTGTCTGCCGCATACTGTACAGATTATCAGATCTGTGTCAAATGCTCCTCCACCTAATAATGAACGCGAGGACACTGTTACAGATTAGCACTTTGCAAATATGTAATTATGAATTATCCACCGTGTTAAAATACGATTAGGCGCAGGCAGGGATGTTTTGTGTGAATGTGTGTGTGTATGAGAGAGAGATAGGTGATGTGTGTAGGGACAGAGTGTACGCTTTAGGTGGATTCAGGGGTTAAAGAAGCACAGGTGAAAGTATCAGGTGCTGTTTCGGTATGAGAAAGGATGTTCTTTCTCCTGATTTATACTCCTAACTGTCTCATATGTCTCAGCTACAGTAAACCAAAGAGAATTGGCTCTCAAATCTTCCCTTGTTATGTGAACTAGATCTCACATTGATAATTTACAGAAATCCCATCCTTCGGCAGATGAAACATAAGCGCCATCGGCAAAGATCAAAATCAGTCTGAGCAGGAATTCTTTTTAAAGAAGCCTGAATATTATTTTTCATGTGGCCTGTTTTGAAATTGCAAGCCGGTGGGGAAAAATAGCTGGTAGGTGACGGGAAGGGAGAGGCTGAAGAGAGGAGAGTCTGCACAGTAACATCTGACTGCTCTAGTTGAGCAGAATGGAGAGGCCTCATTAAATTTTAATTGCGGCACGATGCTGAGTGCGTTGCCATTTACATCAAGACGCATGTGACCTTCTTTTTTTTTCTCATTTCACTTCCACCAAATGAGTGTGTACATCTCAGCTGTCCTCTTGTCCACTTAGCAGCCTTGTGATTATATAAAAGGATATCGGAGAAACCACAGACTATGTTAATTTTCACCATTTAAACTTTTAAAGTGGAAAAAAAACAGAAACACACAAAGCTATTCAGTACCCCATGAGAATAATCTGTATCTCATCTTGTTCTGTGTTTGCAGATATGGGTATCTTTTGCCGTGGAAACTGTTTCACATGTGTTAGGCATGAGAAATTCTGCTAATTGCATAGCAGTAAGTAAGGAAAAAACTAACGTGGGACCAGTCTGCTTGAGATACGAAACTGCACCCAAAAGCCTCACAAAAGTGTCCAAATCCAGCCTTAGTAGGCGTTTCAATATGAACAATTTCCCACTTGAAAACATGCGCGTCTGTACACAATAAACACCATTATGTTCTAATATTACAAATCACACACCAGCAGCAAGAATAACACGGCTCCTCACAGTTCCAGGTGGATGTGAGAAGAAAGAGTCACGTGAGCAGGAAGATAACGCTGGAGGAGATTAGTGTGTGTTTATCGTCTTACTGTCCTTGATGGGTGTTGCATTACAAGGTATTGTCTCCAAACTGCCAGAATCAATTAATATGAATAATGAATGCATACTGACGCTGTTGGTTGTGAGCGCTCATTTTGTCCCAGCTCCCACTGTTCTCGCACATGCAGCGCCGTTTAATTTTGCACGAGGTACAAGAAGCTAATTCTTTTATAGATAAAAGTAGGTCCTGAGATACGTTTTTTTATCAGGTTACCACAGGTCCTTAACAAGCCTCACATCACAAACTCTGAACCTCCTCCAGTACCATAATAGGTAAACGTGAACTATTCTGACTTTTGAAAAGGATCCAACTCACACAGAGAAGAAGGGCGACCTTATCTCACACTCAAACACTGACACCACCAAGTAAAATCAGTGGCATTACTCACCTTGTTAAGATCACTTTGCACACTTCAGCAGGTCTCATACATGTTAGCCAGGTCAGCAGGCACTAACCAGCGGTCACTGAGCAGCAGAAGACGCTTTACAGCTCCCTACAGCTCTTTACAGCTCACTGTAAAAGGCTGATTTCCTGCTCAGGGAGACAGTAAGACCACAAATGTAAAATATCCAATCCATAACCGACAAGCATTCAGTGAGTCATTAAAGTAAGTCGATAAATTAATCTATTTTAATGCAGCAAATGACAAAATAACTGCATCCACAGACTTTCAAAGCAAATTAACTTTATGAAATGAGCTAAAAGACAAATCTCAGAGTGAAAAGAAAAAGAAACATCATATCAAGACTACATAAAGAGAGTCTGCTCTGAGAGGCTGTGCTTAGACACAGCAGTGCTTTGAGCTAAATGCTAATATTATGACAGGATTACATAGCCAGTGCTGATGTTTACTGTGCAAACCATCTTAGCGTAGTGTGTTAGCATGCTAAGAGTAGAGTAAAGTACAGCTGATGTGATTAGGTTTGCAGGTATCTGTTGATGAACCAAAATTTATGGAATCAAATTTTGACCTCATGGTGGCGCTAGATAAAAATTAAGGGGATAATCAAAGTGATTCAGATCCATTGTCTGGAAACAGTAAAAAAAATAACTTCATGGTGATTTTCAAGGAAGGTTCAGTGGATAATCTCAATCAATAGGCTTCATCTGTCCACCCAGTGTTGGAATGAGCTGTAGATGTGAACCGATCAATGGATCTCACTGTACGTAAACACTCTTCCTTGTGTGTTGCTATGGCGATCATCCAGTCACTATGGCACATTAAGTATGAAGGCAGAGGTTATCCTGAAAAATAAAATATGCAACACATTTATATGTCACAGATTTTCAGATAAATGGTCATAGAGTCAAAAACAAAATCTTTTGTCTATGACTGAAGGGGTTTATATGCAATTTTTTCCCCAGATTAGTTGCACGAGTCGTGTGTTTAAACATGCATGGCACTGTAACTGCCACATTTGAATTGATTAGTTTGGGCTGCTGTGATTTTTGCAGCTCTGCCACTATAGCTAAATTGATTGACTAGCATTTCCATTATTGACTTATATGTCAATGAGCAATTAACAACTTGGTGATTAATCATAGCCAATAGCAGCCTAAACCAAGAGCTCCAGATAGCATGAGATGTTTTAATGTATGTGAGAATTTATTTTACCATCGAGGTGGTAATGCTCTCAGAATATTTAAGCACAGAAAAGCTGCCTTGTTTTTAGATCCAAGTCACAAATAACTCCCCTCATATCTGTGGAAAATGTTGAAACAGTGGAGACAATTATTTTTCACTTATTAACTTACAACTTCAGCTCATTATTTTCCCATTTCTATGTCTTATAGAAAGCCTTCGTATGCCTCATATTGGGTAAATTTATAAATGGTGTTTTGTACAGCTGCTGTTTTGAGTATATAAGAACACCTGCCTGAAGTCTTCCTCTAAAAACCTGGTTGCTGCTACAGGAAAGCTGCCAAATTATTCCAAACTCCAGCAGAGGAAAGCCTTCTCTAACACTCATCAAGTCTGTTCAGGTTCTTCAAAAAATTGCAGGCAGCTGCTGTGTGAGAGAAGTTAATTAGAACCGACAACTAAGTAACATTATGAAAAAGATTTAATGCAAACTCTGCCGTGTGTGAGCACTTAAGTGGGTTAGCACGGGTATAAAGTGCTGCCATGTGGAGAGAAGTGGAAGAGCTTGATTATTTCTGCAGCATCTGAACCTCCCCATGGTAAAAACACTGTGTTCACATTTAGCTTGCTAAATCATGGTTAAAACATTTATTTAAAAAGCACTGAATTGCTCTCAATGGTGATTATATTAATTATCTTTGGACATTTGCTTTAGTTCGTACGATGAGGCCTTTTTGTCAGCAGTTTCTATTGTAGTTTCTGCTCCTTTAATCCACAATCAAACATATTAATAATAGATTTTCATGTATAGATATTATTTATATTATTTATCTCCATTATTTTCATAGCCTGTTCAACAGGGCCTGTTGATGCCATCTCTTCTTAACAAATATCACCCTCTTGTGGTACACAAACTCCTTAACAAGCAAAATGCATCCAGGACCATGTTTGTGGAGGAAACCGCACATCTCATTGTTATTATTATTTTATTATTGTCCTTTTGAGTTAAAAAAGCTAACTTCATGGTAAAAATAGTTCATTTTCTTTTCACCAATGTGATATGACCTTCATATGTTTTCAAAGACTGAAAATAGTCCGAAAAAGATTTGTTACTTGTGCACTTTTCACTGGATTTTGAAGTTGATTAACAAGTTGAAAAAAGGTGTTTTCACTTATTTGGGCTGGTTTGACTTCTGCTCAGATTAAAGTAAAGGGACTTTTTGTTGACATTTGACATGTTGACAAATCATAGATGTTACTAATAACATCAAGAATGAGTTTTCTTATTCAAGTGTCTCAGTAAGCATTAGAATCTTTATTTAATCAGGTAATCTCTTTAAGATTGAACTCAGAGACCTGAGCAATAAAACAAACCTAACAAAGAATGCAGCCAGATATAAGAAAAAAGCGCATATGTCTAAATCACAGATGTCACTACACTGATTATTAGTCATGACAACATGACATGCATACACAATACCAGCAGCCTAAAGTAGCTAAAACGAATTCAGCCATCATTATCCTTATTTCCACCTGTGTTTCCCTGACTCAGATATGTCAAAATGTTTCTGTGAAAAAGGCCTAGATGGTGGAGTTACACAAGGTCAACAGACTTAACGCCCGAACAAGAATTAAAAATGTGCAACAGAAAAGAGATGTCAATCAAACTTAGTCTGAGAAGAGATCTAATTAGGCAAAGTAAGTGAAAGCACCTGTTTTCCTGATTTCACATATCCACCTTCTTTTCAGGACTCATGCTCCCTGTGTCTGTGTGTGTTTTGGGGAAAAATGATGCAACCCTTAATTGAAACTGCGATCAGAATTATAAGTTTATCAAGGAAAAGTGGATTTAAACGTTGACAAATACATAAACACAGAATAGCTTTTGAATGGACTGACTTGTCACATACACACACGCCTACATATGCACATATTTATACTCATATGCACACACCTTCACACCTAATGTTAAAATATACATCATACACACAGACACATGAGCACGCAGTCTGTTTTATTGGTCCTGAATGGATTTGATCCACTTATTTGTTCAGTAGTTTTACCCTGAGCTGAGCTTGTGTACATTACATCTGTTGCATTGCTTCTCCCTGCTTATCTGTTTAATAAACTAACAAATAAAACTAAACATTGCCTGTATTATCCACATGGGAAATGTACAGCATCTAAACACCACAGCATAAAACATCAGACACTGGAAATTCACAGAAAATCCTCGATGTGATGTAAATTATTCATCTAAATTACTCATGGGTTTCCTGTGTAGTGAATCTTATTGTTCCACTGGACAGCTTGTAGACGCAAATGTGAGGTCTGCAGGAGAAAACAGCAGCAACAGCAGTTTCAAAAACACATAAAAAACACATAATTTGAGAAAGCAGTGGCTGCAGCTTCAGTGGAATTTGGTTGAAAGACCGAAGATTGCAAGAAAATTGCTTTGCTTTGCTGACATTTCCTGAAAACACAAGTCTCGGGCTTCCATCTTAAAGAAGTTGTTTTGGGAGAAGGAAGATCTGAAAGTCCAAAACCAGAGACTCCTCGACAGCGAACGTCTGCATGGAAAATGAGAGGATTTTTCTCAAACAGAATTATAGAAACATGTCTGCATCATCTCTGTGTGTGCAGGCTCTAATTTTAGTGTCTGTGTTCTCCAGCAGCAACAACTTCAGTTAAATACATTTGGGATTATTTGGATTTGGATGAGCCACATATTTTGCTAATAATCTAAACAGGAATCACTCTCTCCTGTGACAATGATCATCTCACATTTCGACATATCAAACGATTTTTAAAATCATTTCACAGATGCAGTCTCAAATAACGCAATTAGATATCAGTTTTCAGGGTTTCTTCTGTGTGTCACGACCTAATAAGGTTAAAGAGGCATTTCCAGTTGTGCTCCAAGTGTGTGTTACTCAGATTAAACCAGACCGCTCTAATGTTTCCTGACACGATTCCAGACAGCATGATGAGGCTCCTGTAGCAGCACAAATATACACATCTCACATCATCTTCTTCCTTCTGGCAACTTAACCAAGATTTCTACCAGCGAGTCAGTGTTTGTCATCCTGGGAAGTGAACAAAATCAAGCCAAAAAAATGCTACAGCTGTCTGCAAAGTGCAAACAAGCAATTGATCTCAAAAGTTTTTCAAGCTGTCTTCTAATAAACCTCCACACTGAGGAGGGGGGAGGATGTGTTTAAAGCTGCCCCACCAATATGGATTAATTTGCTATCTGTACTGAGAATATAATTTAAAATACTCCATTACAACTCTTTAGATTAAAATGTCACTTAAGTAAAGGTATGTAAGTATTACATATCATATCTAAAGTAAAGGTACTCCAAACCCAGAAAAAGTACTCTGAGTAATAATAATAATAAAAAATAATAATGTGTTAGTAGCATTTTACTGCTATACAGTGGAGCTAATTTAAACTATGTTAGATACTGTTGTGTAATTGAATCTATAAAAGTGCATTACACAGCATGTTGTGTATGTTGAACTTTAATATTTAAATAGACTTTTAAACAAAGCTGTCAAATAAATGCAGTTTTCCACTGAATTAGATTATATTGTATATGAGTGGGATATAAATGGAAGTATAAAGTTGCATGAAATTGACATACTCAAGTACCTCAAATTACTAAATGCTATATTTCACAACAGAGTTCTTCCTTTCAAAATAAAAGTTATCTAAAAGAGTTATCAGCAGCTGAATTAAAGAAACATGAGATTTGATGTAAGATTCAAGTTTTATATTCTGATTTGCACAGTAAGTACATTTGCTCAAGTGCGTGTACTTAAGTATTTCCAATTTATGCAACTTTATACATCTAATCCACTAAATTACACTACGTGGATATATCGCAATGCACTAAATTATTTGACAGCATTAGTTACTAGTTATTATGCAGGCTTAGATTATTTATAAACATAAGTAATCTAATATATTATGACACATCATTATAGATTAAGATACCCAGCACTATATACAGTGGATAAAATCAGTTCAGTTTAAACAAAATGATGAACACATTAATGTTTCACTAAATATAATCCAGTAATATCAATTATTCTTAAATGAGTCATTCTGCATAATGAATACTTTTATTCTTGGTACAGTAAGTATGTCTTGATGGTAATATTTTTGCACTTTAACTTGTGTAACATTGGTTTCCAGAGCTGAAAATACATCATGTAGCTGCACTGTGTGGCTCATTTTGTAAGGACAACACCTGGTATAGTCTTACTGTTTATTTATTTTATTTTATCTATTCTCAATGTGTGTCTCCCAGTGTCTAAAAGAAGACAGAGTCGCCCTCTGGTGGTCATGTTTCCACTTTAACCTCTTCATCACATAATCCGACTGGTGAGCTGCACAGTCAGTAAAAAAGTTTGCAAAGACACCAAATAAACTGATCTTAAACTTGTGAAAATGTTTAAAAATGGATGGATAATATCTCATGAATGCTTTAGTTTGATGGAAAAATGCAGCGATAAAAACAACATATTTAACATCATACTTCCTGAATAAACACTGTTTAAAGCCAGACAGATGAAATGACATGTTTCACTTTAATGATGTTTAAGAGGAAATAAAAAAAAGGTTAAGTAGAAATGCTCCCTCTCAGTCTTATTCACTACCTAAAACTTATATTAGATCTGTGATCTAATCTTAATAGATTAATAGAAGCCATATTTAGCAGCTATTCTGCATTGCATTCATTATCTATCAACACTGTTTTATAGCACATTAATAATACATGAAGAAGTGAAATGGCTGGTGTTCCCCTTGGTTAAGATTAGCCTCATTAACCATGATGCATGTGTGCCTCTTTTCACGCTGCAGCTTGTTTGACACTAATGGAGTAAAGCTGGGAGTTAATGTGTAGTTTAGGCCGCTCAGCGAAACAGGGGAGGAAGGCGGCTGACTGGCAGATTGCCTCGGAGGATGGCGAGAGCGACGTAGGCTGGTGCTAAACTGCAATAATACCGTTACTGGCAGTTACTCAAACGTCTCCTTATCATGAACGTGCATGTTATTACATGAACCAGGAGTGAGGCAGTCCTCCCTCTTGATAACCACTGGCATGTGTTTCTATGAGGCAGACGAATGCTCCACTGAAATATTTCATCATTTTCTCTTCACATTAGGTTTTAATTCAGTGAGTCACAACACTTGTGGCTCCATTAAACCAGTTGCTGTTCATCACAAACTGGATTGTGCGAGCAGTTTGATTAGAGCTGCTCCTCTCCAACCTTTATTTATTTATATATATATTTTTAAAAACTTGCACCAAAAGTTGAACTGAATAAATTTCAAAACACAAATCTACTTTTTTGTATAAATTTATTTCATTTTAATGTTACTTTATTTTTGCTTGTTTCCCCCAGATGATCCATTATTATTATAATCAATAACACTGGTGTATTGTTTGTAATCTTCTGATGTTTTTGCATTTTATCCTGCAGAGCAGTTCAAATAATTTTTTTAAAAAATAAAAATAGTCAAATATATAAAGATATTGGCTATGTTTATGTCTCATTTACATGTTATGTAATACCTTCACTTTTTGTTTTTATAAAAATTATTCTAAAAGCCAGGGGCATTGTTTAAATATGTTGTAATATGTCAAAAATGTAACTCAACACTGAATTAACTTTTGAGTTAATAAATTAAATTATAATCTAAAATTACTATGAATATAACAAGAATGGATTTTGATCTCTTCTATGGTGTTAAATGCTGCCTCAATCAGCCTTTTTTTCAGGAAAAAAAACAAAAATAAGTATTTTTTTATTTTATTCTGTTTTCTTGTGTGTGGCTTCAGTGTTGTTTATCCTATAGACTAGTATTTCATTGTATTTATTTATTTTTTTCTTGGCATGTCCTTATGATATTAAATATGTGATTTTTCTTGTGCTTTTTGTGAACACAGGGACAAACGTATACGTGCATGCTGTGTAATGACAGAATAATCTCAAACTAAATCCAAAAGTCTCTCCACCATCAGCAGCTTCACACCAGGCTTCACTCAGGTGGAGCTTTAATGATGAAGCTGCAGACACCCTCCTCCTCGTCAAACATTAAAAAATAAATAAAATAAAACCAAGGTGTCACATTATCCATGTAAACTTAAGTTAACAAAACAACCAAACTTCAACAACAAAACCCCACCCAGTTTTATAAGGGAGCCTCCATTGGCCGCCGCGTCTGTAAATCCGCTCCCTCTCCGCCGGACGCCCCCCATTGGTCGGCGGTGACGACAATCCCGCGACGTGCTCCCGCCCACCGAGCGGATCAAGTTTGAATGAACAACAGCAGTCTGCTCTGGAGGTGGTAGTTGCATTTGCAGTAATTATTTTAAAAAAAAAGTGTGTATCGCATCCCGGGCGCGCTTCGTCGAGGATGGACATGAAGAAGAGGATCCACCTGGAGCTGCGGAACCGCACTCCGTCAGACGTAAGTTGGCCGCGCATCTCGCCCCGGTGATGTTTCCACACTCAGCTAATGGAGAAGCTTTTTTTTCCTCCTCTCTCTCTCTCTCTGTGTATGTCTCTCTCTCTCTCTCTCTCTCTCTCTCTCTCTCGTGTGATGTCTTGACGTGAGGATACAAAGTTTCCTCCAAGTTAAAAACACACCGGAGTCGTCGGGTCACATTGTTGCGAACGTCTCTCTGTGTGTGTGTGTGTGTGTGTGTGTTTTTCTTTGCAGCCTGCAGCCGCTGCCTCAACTTTTGCTCCAACATCACGTTTCTGAGGGGTAGTTTTTTTTTTTTTTTGGAGAATGCAGCAGAGCTTCTCCTTCTCTCTCCTCTTTCTTTCTTTCTTTCTTTCTTTTCTTTCTCGTCCGTCCGTCTCTTTTTTTAATGCCACTATAAACAAGGCAGGCGGCGTGAGGAGCCATATTTGTAACTTTTGATCCACGAACGCAGCCCCCCTTTTTCTGTCCTCTCCTCTCTCCTTTTCCTCTCCCTCGCTGTTGCCCGTCCTCACGCTTCGACTGAGAAAACTGCTCTGATCCCCCCCCTCCCCTCCCCTCCAAAAAATAAAATAAAATAAATAAAACCCATTTGGAGCCGTGCACTTGGCGCGCTCAGGAGACTCAAAGTCATGACATTTGTCGGTGATGCACAAAAGATCGCAGCCTCGGATTGTCATCCCCCTCTTCAACACGCACACACACACACCAAACCTCCCCCTCTGCTCTCCTCATCGCCCCCCTGCCCCCTGCAGCCCGCTCAAACTGTCCGGCTTCAGTCGTGTTTTCTGCAGGATGAATTCACGGTGCAGCCTCCGGCCGGTGCGCACCGGCGGACGGACGGACGACCGAGAGAGAGCGGCGTGAGCGCGGACAGTCACCCGGGAGGAGGAGGAGGAGGACAAAAACACGACCCCCTCCCCTCCTCTCCTCCCTTTGCATCTTTTCTTATTTAACACCGGGGGGGTTCCTCTTTTTTTTAGTGTTTTTCTTCCCACCCAGACTCGTGTTGCGTTTGCGTTTCGCGGTAAAAACCAAACGCGTCGCGCCGCGGTGTCGCTCCAGTTTTTCCAGAACTAGGACAAGCCGCCATTTTACCGAGAAACAAAGGCGATCCGAAACGCACCCCCCTCCCCGCAACACCCTTCATATACACACACACTCACACGCATTTTATCCCGACACACACCGCGGACTCTCCACCATCACCACCATCTTCATACCTTTTCATTTACAGATCAACAAACAGCGTCGATCCAAGCGGCGACCGATTTTTTAACGCGACTATGTGAACCGTTATGCCTGCCAGCTATTCGGTCTAATCCGCCTCGGCTGCCCCTCCTACTCCTCACAAATGACCCTGTGCACGACTCGTAGCTCTGCTCGGTTCGTCTTTTTCGCTCCCATCGTCTCTTATTACACTTAAAAAAAAAAAAACACCCTCCGCAGCTTTGCCCAGAATAAACGCCCATCCTGGACTCTGCAGGGACCCTGATGGATGATGGGAGGTGTTTTCTGGGGTTTATTGATCTGCTGCCTTGTTGTTGTTGTTGTTGTAATAGTTCCGGTGCTCGGTGCTGATTGGCTGAGTCACGTTCAAAGCCGGTAAGAGGAGCACACCTGTGACCGCAGCGCAGGTTTAAATATCACTGCGCCTGCAAAGGTGGAGGAAACATCCTTTTACTCGAGTACGCACTGTAATAGTACTCCGTTACACCTTATTGAAGATGGTACTCTTAAAACTGGACGTAAAATATCAAAAATGAAGGTACAGGCCCACGTGACAGTTATACCATTATAGGCCACACCCATTGATTATTATTACCAATTAATTAATATGTCAGCATCATTTTACTGTTGTAGTTGGTTTAGGCGGAGGTGATTTTTAAGTATTTTGTATAGACAGACTGCCACTAATGATTATTTTCTTTCTTTATCAATCTGCTGATTATTTCCTCCATTAATCGATTGGTTGTTTGATTACCTGAGCAATAGTCTTAAGCAGTAGTGTAAAATGAATTCAGTTACAGAAATATTTACAGAGGAAAAGCAGCAAATCTTCACATTTGAGAGGCTGACTAAATAATTATTAAAATATTTTCTTTCTGATTTATTTTTTTAGCTGTAAATTGTGTTTTTAAAAGTCTTTGTAGTGGAGTTAAAAAAACACTATTTCCCTCTGAAATGTTGTAAAGTAGAAGTATAAAGTGGTATGAAATGAAAAGAATCCAGTAAAGTACAAACACTTCAGATTTGTATTTAAGTAAAACTCATAACGTGTAAAATGAATGAATGTACTCAGCTACATCCCATCACTAATGATGAGTCGCCCTTTTTGTTTAGCTATTTTTTTTCAAGGACTGTGTCAATGGAAGAACATTTTATCATGTTTGACCTTTTTTAACATTTTAGTTCAATATTTTGTCTTTTTAAAATTGTGTTTAACCAGTATTAAAGCAGTGATGGGAGCCAAGTAGTGGTGCTTTCATAATTTTACTTTCATCATTAGTATTATAAGCTAAATTTATCTAAAGTTTGAACAAGGACTACTCACACAACAAAGGTATATTATTACATAAAGATAACTGGATTGTTATTTAAACTTGGTCAGTGTGGAGCCTATTTTAACTACATTATATACATCTGGGCAGTTTAATGTCTAGTTATGTCAAATTTTACCTGATTTGTATATAAATGCATGAAACAAATGTAAACTTTAAATCAAATAGAAACTTTATTGGTGGTGATAAAATAATAAAAAGTACAACATCTCCTTCTGAGTTGAGTTGAGGTATAAAGTGGTAAAAATGACAATACTTGTTAATAATAAAATAGGTTTTGAGGTGAAATTACTGTAAATCATGCTGTGTTAGCTCTCATAAAATAAACACTTACTTTGAATTCTTTAAGATAAGTGAGGAAAAAACAAAATTGACTTAATGTGCTAAATAGTAGATAAGATTTTACATTTTATTTGTTTGTCAGACACTTGTGTTCAAAGGGATTCATTATATGTAAAGTCAAATTCAACCTCAATAGGAATAAGATAACATCCCTTCAAAATACAACAGCTAAAATGAACAGTTTTATTCAGATAGAAAAGAATAATATATTTAACATATTTTATCCACAACTGTCGATGTATCTGTTTGCTCTTCAGGTCAAAGAACTTGTGCTAGACAACTGTCGCTCAAACGAAGGAAAGATCGAAGGTCTAACGGACGAATTTGAGGAGCTGGTATTTTTAAGCACAATCAACGTTGGGCTGACGACAGTCGCTCACTTGCCGAAGCTAAATAAACTCAAAAAGGTGGGTGTCTTCTTTCTACATGTGACAAGTCTGTAACTTTAAGGTTTTGAGGTTTTTGCATATTTTGATTGTTGAATTGATCAACAGCTTGAACTCAGCGATAACAGGATCTCAGGAGGGTTGGAAGTTCTGGCAGATAAATGCCCCAACCTCACACATCTCAACCTCAGTG
This sequence comes from Scortum barcoo, assembly GCA_023238725.1. Classification (NCBI taxonomy): domain Eukaryota; kingdom Metazoa; phylum Chordata; class Actinopteri; order Centrarchiformes; family Terapontidae; genus Scortum; species Scortum barcoo. The sequence goes on along the minus strand of CM041531.1, from coordinate 8,896,753 downwards.
GCAACAAGATTAAAGACCTCAGCACAATAGAACCATTGGTAAGTGAGACCTTCAAATGCTTTGGGAGGGGGAAAAAAAGTACAATCTTCCAAAGCAGCTGGCTCTGTTATTCATCAGACTTGATTTTGCTTTTCACAGAAAGAATTGGGGACCCTGAAAAGCCTAGATCTGTTTAACTGTGAAGTGACAAACCTGAACGAATACAGAGACAACGTATTCAAGCTACTACCCCAGCTCACGTACCTGGACGGCTACGACAAAGACGACAAAGAAGCACCAGACTCTGACGCTGAGGTGTACGCGGAGGGCTTGGATGATGATGAGGAAGATGAAGACGGTGAGTTGGAGCCGCGTCCTCTCTTGCGTCTCTTAAAGCTGCTAAATTGTGGTGCTTGATCGTTTGGCTGCTAATTAACCAACTAATCGGTTTCATCCAGATGTAGACGAGGAGGAGTACGATGAAGACGCAGCGCCAGGGGATGAGGAGGAGGAAGAGGGAGAAGAAGACGAAGAGGAGAATGAGGAAGAGGAGGAAGAAGACCTCAGTGGAGAGGTGGGAAAATGAGATTTGTATTTGTATTTGTTAAAATAATTCAGTCTGAAATACTCATACTAACTCTGACTCGTCTCTTTTTATAAAGGAGGAAGAGGAGGAAGATTTGAATGACCGAGAGGTTGACGATGAAGATGACGAAGGTGAGTAAAATGGTGGCTGTTCCATACTGCATGCTAAGTGTAAATGTTATGTACCAGGTATAAGTCTTTACAGTATACTACACGAGAAATCATCTATGTTGAGTGTCACTCACCAAAACACATTTTGTGAGTCTTTTAGGCCCAACAAACATTTTGAATGTATTTTCCTCTTCGTAAAACATTTGCAGAGCAGAGTTTAAAAAAAGATTTTAAATCATACATCACTTGCATCTAAGTTTTCAAGGAAGCTTACTGCTCTTGTTGGTGCACTGACACACTTCTTTACACGCCACCAACTCTAGCTGTCAAGCAGAAAAGTGCAAAACCAGTAACAGGAAATGATATCGTTTTACATTTAAAAGTAGAACGAGCAGGATTTCCCTTTTAAAAAAAACAAACACACAAAAAACCCAGTGTATAGACTTGTATAAAATAATGCAGCTCAGTCACCACTTATGACTCACTATAAGTGTGTGACGGTGTCTGTATCTGCAGAGAGCCTCCCTTCTGCCTGTGTTTTCTTTTTTTGCTGTGTTTTGGACGTTTCTGGGCATCAACCTTTTAAGCAGCAGTGTGTAGTGTCCAGCCAACAACAGTGTGCGGGGTGTGAGAAGCAGGACTCTTTAAAATAAATAAATAAATAAATAAAAGTAGCAACCATTTATCAGATCATAAGCATGTGGGACCATCAGAGGTGTGCATGCTTTGAGTCGGGGGGGAGGGAAACTTTGAATGTTGTGTTTGCAAACCACAACCAACAAATTCTTCTCATTTTCGAGGTAGAGCAGTGCCCTTCGCCCTTGGTTTGAGATTAACTTAACTTTGTCACTTGTCCAACCTGAACACACTAAATATCCAAAACCTTCTGGGAATCAGTACATAGTACAGATGTGGGACTAGGCTGATTCAGAAAATCTTTATTGTCCATCACAAAGCGACGTGAATTTATTTTGAAGTGTGAAAACTGCGTACAGTTTGAGCCAGCATTGCTGTCGTCATGACGCAAAAAAAGAGAAGTTCAACAGGAAACATTTGCTAGTTTCTGGCGTTGGTGTCTGTTTTTTTAACGTGACTCTTATTTTCTAGAAGAAGAGCGGGGTCAGAAGAGAAAAAGGGAACTGGACGAAGAAGGGGAGGAGGATGAAGACGACTGAAAGTCCTCTTGAAGCTAAGTTGTGAACTGTTTTAAACTTGTATCTCCCAGTCACTTCCCAACAACCCCTTGTATTTTCTCCCCCAGTTTCATATTGCAGTAGGAGTGGTTTTTGTTATTGGCCAGTCAGGTAGACGGGGTTGTCTGGAGAAATAAGTTAAATTTATGTACCTTTGATGCTCCCGTGTTCCAGTCTTTATGGTCCACTTTTAACTGCTTTGTGGACACCAATTTTGTAATATCAAATAATAGCAAAGATAAACCTTTTTAAAGAGATGTTTTTTTTTGTTTTCTCACTGTTTTGTGTAAGACCAGTTTCTGATGACTTATGTATTTTAAGACCCCCCTTCAAAAGAAAAAAAAAACAAAATGAAACAAAAAAAAAGAGTGCATGTCTAATACATTTTAAAGTCAACTACTGGATTTCATGTATGGCTGTCCTCTCTTTGTCTTAAACTTATTTTTGCATTGTACTTTGTTTTTTCTTTTTTTTTTTTTTTTTTAAATGTAAGTTATGTATTTGTAGTGTCACCAGTATGCCAATACTCTCTGCTGTCCTGGTGTGAAACTTCTGTCTGAACATGCACAGTGTGACCCTCACAGGGCATATTTTTAAATCCTAGCAAAAAAATGTCTGCTCTTGTCAAAGCCGCTCCTCTTCCTTATACCCTCAGCTTTGATAGTTCGGAAATTACGTGTTCTTGTAAATAATGACCAAATCTATTTTTTTGTATTCTCTTTGATGACGGCAGACATTGAAACATACAACTGAGGTGAAACTATGAATTGTAATAAGATATTAAATATGTATGCTGCTTTATCTAAAATACGCAGTGTGAAATTTCTTGAATTTGAACATAACTTTGTATGCATAATCTTTCCATAAAGAGAAATGTTAAACATCAGAACTCATTATCGCTTTTTCCATGTTCTTTTCCGTGACACACAGGTGGCAATGTGTGAATTTGTGGTGATAGTGTAGAGAAGTCCTTGATATAAATGGAGGTTACAACCGCAACTTATGTGCATTGAAAATTTATTGTTTCAAAGTGTAAACTCTGGAAAACGGTCAGTTATTCGGACTTTGTTTTCACTATTACACATAATGGTCAAATTGGCCTACCTCAGTGATTTTTCACTTCATGTTAAGTCCACTGTCATCAGCCAAATTGTTTTTTTCCCCTCCCATTCACTTCAATAAATCCCTTTTATATATGTTTTTGAAGTTTGTGGTCCTTGTACAACATAATCAAGTGAATTGGTAAGGTGTATACAGAATTCCAGTTTTAGGTCAGTGAGCACGATATATATATATTTTTTTTTCCATGTGGAAAACTGATCCAGGATGCATTTTTCAGCAGACTGAGACATGATACCGTTAACTCTATACTGAACAAGACTTACAGTACTGCCAAACACAGCGAGTGCAAGCCATGTTTACCTGTTTTCCAAAAAGTAAATCACGTTTAGGGTCCAAAGAAAGAGTTTTTTTTTTTTTTTTAAAGCATAAATGCCTTTTCTGTCCTGTTGTGGTTCTACACAGTTAAGTGGTTGATTTCAGTCATCAGTACACCTACACAAGAGACCCTGACATGGCACAACTCCTGCTGCAACTTCACCTGACTCCTCTGTGGCTGATCTGGTAGATCCTTTTCCCCACTCTCTACTTTCACTGTAGCCTTTTATTTTCCCTGCAAGAAACATACGCATTTACCATTAATGTGTCAGTGGTGTGAGTCTACATTTAGAGGCTCCATATATATATTTTTTTTTCCTGATTTTTTTTTTTTTAACTGAAGCTTTGGACCCTTTATGTCCCTGCTCTGATGTGATAAGGGAAGATGTGAAACATTCAGTCCTTAACTTACTTTTTACTTACTTGAGGTACAAATTACATTCTTGCTATGCATCAAGCTGATTCATCTTTTTTCCTTTTCTTAGACCACCAAGAATCAGTAATTAGATAAGGCTGACTGTGATTGGGCCTAGATTAAAAGACACATGCCATGTTTAGCAGAAGCTATTTTGGCAACTGCTTGAACCTGGCTGGCATAATAGAGCCAATCAAATGTTAATCCAGTGCCCACTTCTCTTAAATTTTACACTGCAAGAAAAACAGCTGTCAAATGGTAAAACAGAGGTATTCAGTCGATGGTGCAAGTGGAGAAGGAGGCAGATGACTTGGGAGTCTCTAGAGCAAAATCACACATCTACAGGTAAACACATCTCAGTAATAGTGATATACTTAGTTTAAATGTAAAAGGATGGTTATTATACAGTTCTTCATACTGTTATGGTTGGAATAGGCAAGTATATATGTTCACACCTTATCTGAAGTTAAATGTTGTTGGAGTCAAAGATCACACAAATCTTGCACCATTTCAACCGGAAACATTCAGCAAAAACCTATCAAGCATCACAATCATTACTTGCGCAGCCACGTCGTACAAAAACAATGGGATTAACAAATATACACGTTATTAGCTAAAAATGGAAAATGTGACAAATAAATAGAAGCAAATATACATCACCCTCCATCCTTAAAATTAGCCCTAAAAACCGATAACAGCCAGCAAAGCTTCCCTTGAGACTATTTTTGAGTAGTTACACAAGTGTACCACTTCTGGATCCATGCCTCCGCTGCTGCTTCCCCACCTTTTAAATAAAGAATAAAAATACTTTGAGTGAGTGAACTATCTGCTCTCTCTTTGGAAAGAAAGGCTGCATTTGGGTAGCTATGTGTCAGTATGGTGAAGGACATTTATAGCCAGCAACATTTGTAGGTGAGGAAAGAAGTTGGGGGGGGGGAGATAAGCAGCTCGGTGGAAGACACGATCCACGTCTGCAAAAGCTCGTCTCGTCTGTCAGATGCAAAACCACTTCACGTCAGCCATTTTGAGAGGATGCTGCAGCTCGCTGCAATCTGTGTCTGCAGCAGGGTCTAAGGCCTTGGGGAAGAAAAAATAGGAGCCAGTGACAGTCTTTTTTATCCTCCAGTCTTGCCTCAGCAATAACAAAAAAAACTAGATGATGGTTTGGTCGTGTTAGGAGGATGATTGCAGGGGCTCCTTTGTCATCAACGTATTGCCATATTGAATGATAGGGGAGGCGTAGCGAGACAAACACACAGGTCTGGAAGAAACTATCTAATAACTGATCATAACACTCATTATGTGCTAGATCAAGAATATTAACTTGTAGAAACATAAATAATACTTTAATTGATTGAATCTCAAACCCTCCTTCTCATCGATTTCATATAAAGGTGGCAACCAATGAACACCGCTTTGCCTCCTTTACCAATCATATTATTACAATATTCCAGTAATCGCACTAGTTAAAACTTTATCCAACATCATATTATTGTGTGCACTATGCAGGGCAGCAGGAATGAGGTTATGATATCATGTGATATATCAAAAAAGAGGGGTGGGAGGGCTCAGAAGCTTGTTGGAGGTCAGAATTGGGGGCAAAGGAAGCAGCTTTGCCAGTCCAGGAGGCTGCGAGGTCAGACGTTGTTGGGGCTAACGTTCTTCAGGTTGTTGAGCTCCAGCTCCAGCTGGCGTATTCGCACGTCCTTGGTGGTCAGCTCCTCCTTCAGCCGCCGAAGTTCATCCTGCTGTCGGAAGAACATCCGCAGGAGCTATGTAAAGAAAGACAAAGGTTTTATTGACATAAGAGTACGAAAAACTAACAAGACATCTGGAGACTGGACAATTATGAAAAAAAGAAGTTGTACTCATGACGGCAGGTTGTTGGAGATTTACATTATCATTCAGTATATCACAAAAGCACCACACCTACTGATGAATTTATTCTGAATTTTTAAAAACCTTAGTTTGTTAGTAGACAAGATAATCTTGCCCAAGTTCAATTTAATTATGTCTTATCTTATATTGATTAACAAAATATTTGTGATATAATCAACAGCTCTAGAAACTTTACTAAAGGAACACTGAGGGGCTGTTTCCAGTGTCAAGAATGAACTCAACTGGTCTGTTACTTTAACAAAATAGTCTTTTTTCAAGGTTTACTCACTAACTTTTTCTAGGACTGCTTTTTTCTTTCAAACCTAAGTTAATTAGCATGTTCCTTTATCCATTTTCCACCTTTTCAGCTGATTACATCAACCCAGCCAATTAATCAATCCAGCTTAAGCATCTGTCATTTGTTGTTCACTAAATTTGGTCCAAGAAAGGACATAATGTATAAAATATTAAGCATAATCACTCTTATCCATCTCATCAAAGTAAAAAAGAAAACCAAAAAACACACACCAATCCTTTTCCTCACTGTCAATTCTTCATCATTCAGTTTGTTACTAGTCTTTGTTGCTGCATACTTAGTTGTAATGCTCCTAAACCTTTTAAACTTTATATAGAAACAGCAGATTAATGATGACTGGTGAACGGCATTGGTTCTTCGTGTACCTCGTTCTCTGTCCTGGGCGGTACGTTCTCCAGCAGGTCGATCCCGTTCACCACCACGCTCTTCTTTTCCTTCACCGGGGCCTTGAACACGAGCTGGTTTGGCCGGTGGTAGCCATCCTTCAGGGACATCAGGACTGGGTCTGTTTGCACAAAGGAGCAAAAACACTCCTCAGCATGTGAAAACCAACACAAAGGCACCAAAAGGCTTAAAACACCGCAGGGAGTCTATTAATGCTCCGTGTTGGTCTTCAGCTTGGTGTGTCTAACTCCTGTAATTGTGGCAGTTTTTTGGCATGTGGACTTTTGTACAAATCTTTCAGTCACCTACAAACCGGCTGGCACACTAAGATCTGACGTTTTTCTCATTAAATGTCTCTGTGGGTTTCTAAATTTCAGTAAGCACCAGATGATTTCCATACTTTTAAGAGGCAGTTTGCAAGCCTTCGTTATGATGTTTACTGATTTTGAGAGCAAACTATGAAGGATGGAGGTGATGAAAAGAAAAAAATACCAGCCTACTGGATTTAATACTCAATTGGCTAATGGTGTAATTTACAGACCCCTATGAAATGCAAATCAGAGCCCGGTCTTAATAAAAGGGAAATATCTGTGGGAGTTTGCACCATGTTGATGACAATACAAGCCATATGTTCAGTGACAGTGTGTGAAGAATTGGCAAACGAAGAACAAAACTAGATAAAAACACCATGATTGAAGGTGACTGCATTTCACCATCATGCTTTACTATATCTGTTGTTCTATATTATTCACATCGCCAAATGCAGTATATGTTCTGTGTCTAGTGTTGATTTATATTTGGCAAAAAGTCCCTCTGTTACAGTGTTTTTCCATAAACCAACACAGGAGGATCCATCCAGCGTGCGTCTTCGGTGTTGTTTACCTCTATTGATGCCGCTCAGCCATTCGCTGGCAGACAGCGCAGGTTCTGTTCCCGCTGTCATTGGGTAGATGTCCTCCTGGTATGTGTCGGACTGTGAACCAAGAAACACCACACACATTTTGATTTTATTGATTATATTTGACACAGCTGATTATCTAAAAGCCTGGAGAGGGGTAATATTGCCGATTTCTTTGCCTCAAAGCATAAAATATAAGTTCTCCGTAACATACTGTGGGTTCTGAAGATGTTCTTTATCAACACTAATGAGAGAGTAGCATCAGTTCATGTCTTTATTTCATTCCCGCTCACCCTTCTTGGCACAATCATCGAAATGGGCTCAATCAAACCCTTCAGGGTGACTAGCTTGTAGAAGCGGTACACTTCGCAGGCCCCCACATCCAGCCCGTGTTTTGGCATCACACCTGCAGATGAGATCGGAGGTGTGTGGTGACACGACCGTTTTGACAACATGAAATCTCTCAGAATTCAAAGCTAATTGGAGTCAAGAGTTGAACTAACACTGGATGAGTTAGTGGAGCTAATAAAACTACACTGAGGGAATATTTCATTTCACTGTGCTCTTTTTTTTCCTTCAGTGAATTTCATCCTTTCAGCCATGCAGCACCTCTTTGATCCATCCCCCTCCCATCTCTAACGACCGCTAATGAAGTGGTTAGGATGTCTTTTTCTGCTCTCAGCAGGAGAGATCATATATCGCTGATTAACAAATGACTTACCTAGTCCTTTCTGCGGGGCCGGGGACCGGAACTCCATTAGGTATTGTAAGTACGGCTTCTCTGTGGTAATCTCAAAGTAACGGATGTTGCCGTCCCCCTGTCAGCGCACCAGAATGTGGCTATTACATTACAGTTCAAGGAGTCGCTCTTGAAAGTCTCAACTGCATCACATTTTTAACGCTCAGCCTCATTTCATTTGGTGTTGCTCTCCGATTCCCACAACAACTGTGCTGTCTTAGATTTAGCTTCTTTAAATGTTTTACCCACAATTTTAAATCATTGAAGTTAAGGGAGAGCACTGAAGAATGTACAAATTAATCTCTTGCAGAGGAACCATCCATCCAGTTCAAACCACAGAAATAACTTAAAACCTTACAGCACTTCTCAGAGTACTTTGTTGTTTAAACATGCCAATCCAATAACATGGCAAATGTGTTGCAACGGCTTTCATAATGTTAATGACAGACTGTTCTCATTTACTCAGAACATTAATACTAATAGACTTTTGAATTTTGAGTAAAAAACTTGCAAATACAGTGAACAATAGCCTGGTGTCAAATATAAAGCATACAATAGACATTATTAGTTATATATTTCACACTGACACATCAAATTTATCTCATATTGTTTTGTCTCTGACTTGTTTCTTCTATGAGGCACTTCCTACTTCTCTACATTTTATTTATTGGACACTAAATGGCCAGACTTGAATAATGTTTAGTTTTATATCTGTACGTATGCTTGTAATTTACAAAGGGACTTCATTGACCTTTGAAGCTGTATCCTGTTATGTAATCAGGTGACAAGGTCAAGTTTTATGTGAAATACCTGATGAGGCCACAAAACCAAAACATTTCACACATTTTTAATGCATTTTTCTTCAAGTCAGGGCAGCGTATCGCCCTGTTACCATCAGTGTACAAAGAAAAATATGGAGTTAAATGTGTATTAGAGTCCCAGTAAAGGGCAGCGCTGACCTTGCCTGCCAGGTACAACATGTGTGTGTCAGCATCGTAAAAGGGAAACAACAGTCCCGAGAGGCCGTCTATGTCCTCCTCCACAATTGGCATGGACAGATCCTCCTGGGAAGAGCAACACACGGGGAATTAAACACACACACTTGCTCCTCCCACTCTGGCATTACGGACATGAGCCATATGGAGGTGCTGACTAACCTGATCCCAGAGAGCGATCTGCCGGGTGTTCCAGCGAGAAACCCCCGTGGTGAGCAGTCGCTTCATGTTGCCCAGGAACACAACTCTGTTTACACGGTGGTTCTTACAACTGGCTTGCTGGTGGACACAAAGACAGAGCGAGGCTTTACTCTTGTGACTGTTATATTGAGAAAAGATGTGAGAACTTACAGTGAGGGACCACCCAGGAGACATGGGCTCTACAAAGGGGATCCCATCAATATTTTAATGGCATGAAGTCAGATTTTTAATAATAAAGTTTATAAACAGTTAATCTACAAGGTTTGCCACAAGCATGCGTTTAATTGTATATTATTTACTTTTTAAATAAAATACACACGCCTCTGTTGGAAAGTAAATCTGTATTTCAAGTCCAAAACATTTTCCTGATATGTCCCTTTTTCTCTTCCTGCCCATCTGATTCCTCCTGCTGCCTCGTCTTGATCACATCCTCTCAGTGCAGCAGGGGTGCAGCTCATGGGTCTAATCAGAAACCATTTCATGGTGATCAGGCACCAAGGTCAAACATTACAGTAAGTGGCTGACAAGTGGTCTGGACCAGCTGCAGAATTTTTTTATTTTATTTGGCAGTAAAAAAGATTTTAATTTCAAATAAATGATAGCTTTTTGAAATAAATTAATTCAATTAAATTTTGGCTTTAAAAACAGAATTTGTGAGAAAATGTCTGTGTAAGCTGCAATTTTGTTCACTAATCTCTCTGTGGGCTCAAGGTCAGCTGAAGAACCAAAGAGACTATAAGGCTAAAATGGTGTGTGTGGACCTAACCTGAATATTACAGGATATGAGACTGTAAAACATTTCACTCAAGAGCATTAATATGCTGATATTACAGCTTCAGGATTTTCTCCCTTTCAGACACAAGAGCATTTGTGATGTTGTCCGCTGATGTTGGGTGGTAAGGCCTGGCTTAATGAGATTGATCCATTTCATCCTAAATGTGTGATGGGCTTTGTGTAGTCCAGTCAAGTTCTTCCACACCAAACTTCTTCATGGACCTTTGAGCACTGAGGCATTGTCATGTTGAAATAATCCAAACGTTTGTCACAATGCTGGAAATTTGACATTGCTTAGAAATCACACAGTACGTCCACATACTTTGGGCCACAGTGGACTTGTCGCTAACGCATGGTGACTGTAATTTTAAATATTGTGATGAACAAGAGGTTCAATAGAAGTGAAACATATTATCATTTTTTTTATTGTTATTAAAATTTTATACAGTTTATATATTAGGCCAAAACATCAATAATTTCCTCAGTGGTATCAGTGATACTAAAGGAAATTTTCAACATGAAGCAGTTGTTTGTTCCCACAATGTTCATTCACTCCCACAGAAAACACCGACCCCTCGCTCTAACCTGAAGGACTGCCCCGGAGCGCGGCTCAATGACACGCAGCTTCTTATCTTTGCAGCTGGTGGCCAGCAGGCTGCCGTCTGTGTTAAAGGACATGCTGAGGATGACGTCAGTGTGGCAGTCGATCATTTTCACCGGCTCGCCGATCTCCAGGTTCCAGATCAGGATCTGACACAATCAGGAAGGATTGTTTGGGTGGAGCTGTTAGATGTCTGTGGTGCTTGAATCAATGATGTGATTATGTGGTGAACCTGTGGACGGATTTTGACCTTTGTTGTTGTGATCTACTGCTAACACATATCCTGCTTGCTTATCCAAAGTGAAATAAGAAGAAGAGCTTCATAGTGTTGAGCTCTAAATGTCTCAGCTCTGTTCTCTGGAGGTGATTAATTTAGGAATACACACCTGTTAAGGGAAAGTCAAAACAGGGCTGGACAAATGATTACTGTCCTTACCACTGACTCTCTCTCTTAGGGTTTTGGTACATCTAATAATCGTTTATAAAATATCAGAAATGAGTGAAATTACTCACCAAATTTCTCACAGCCCATCTTAAGAATTTATGTTTTGAGCAACAAAACCCCAAAACATTTGCTTTACAATGATACTGAATCAGGGAAGGTACTCAGCCCTCAAAGTTGAAGGTGGACATTCATTAATTAATTAATCTTCTGTAGATCAACTAATGATGATCCAACACAATGGCATCTAATATAAGACACTTTCAACTTTACAAAGTAGCTCCTGTAATGAGCTCAGTAACATAGTATTTGAGTTAGAGGGGGAATATTTCCTTTAAATTGGGTGTAATGTCAGTTAAGTCATTGATACTGTGTTGTCCCTTTACACTGTGTTAATCCCAGCTTGTTGAACTGGCGTCATTGATGTTGTACCTTGTAGTCGTAGCCAGCGCTGAAGAGGATCCCGCTGCTGGTGGGGTGCCACTCGATCAGACCAACCCGTCTGCTGTGGCCATACAGCTCCAGCACGGCCTCCGTCATGTTGCGCCTCAGACCACCCTCTGGGATCTCCCATACTCGCACCTGCCACATTCACACACACAGAAAATATGTGTGAATCCACGGTGCATCATCATAAAGCACACATTTAAATATTCCTACAGCTGTTTTTATATAGAGCAGTTGATTAAATATTATGTTTCTGTCAGACGTCACTTCATATATTTCACATGAGCTCCAAACTACAATCAGTATGACACAGCTCTGATCAAAAATAGCACATGGTATCAATGTAGCCCGTTGCATTAGGATTAATCCGGATTACAGCTATGGCTAGAGGCTCTGTGTTGGACTGGAGGAGATTATCCTTCAACAAGTGAAAGTACTATACAGGACTCAGTGCTACTAGGGCTTTACTTTACTGGTGGAGTAATGTAACAGGTGCATTTACTGGAAAGAAAAGGCCTTGAGGTTTTAGCACATGTCATGTAACATCTAAGATTAAGAGTAATAGTGATTGAGATTTGATATAGTGTCTAATGTCAGTTATGTTGACAGTTACTGAACAGCTAGAGGATTTGTGCCTTGCTCAAAGGCATTTCACATCTGTCATTTGCCATTTTCAGGCCACAACAACAACCACCAGAGCAGCTGCCAGACAACATCACATCTAATCACAAGCATGAGTCCACTATAAACTATAAGTGACCTTGTGGCCATAATAAATTCTTTGCCTTCTTGCCTTCCAGTGGCTGTCATACTCAGCATCTGACAAACTCATGATTTCACGGATAAATATGTTTTTCACATCTTCAAAGTCATACCATTACCCTCACTTACCGAGGTGTCCTCGGAGCAGGACGCTATGATGTTTTCAAAGAAGGGATTCCACTTGATGTCCAGTACATTTCCTTGGTGGCCACACACTTTTGGGTAATGAGAGTCCAGACGGCCAGACTGAAACAGAGCGACAGCAGTACGATAATTTACATTTACTTTCCCTGTTTTAGGATGTAGGAAAGAAATTCAAACTTCAGCATATTTAGGATATGTTGTACTGTCTTCCATACTATAAATAAAAGATTATAAAATGATGTTAGAGGGAATAAATCAAGCAAAATAGAACTGAATAGATGTATGCATGTTGTGTGAATATTTCCACCTGGTTTTATAAGACACCAAAAAAAAAACGGTCTGTGGATGTGTCACAAAACAGTATAAATTACACAAAACAATAGTGTAAAAGAATAGAACCTTTTTTTGGCAAGTCCTAATAAGCTGTGATAAAAACAATACGTGAAATGTATTAAATTATACTTGCGGCAAGTGTGGCGGCAAGAGATTTAATTGTCTGTATTCATCAATTGCACACTATTCTTACCTTTTATTGATATGAACATGAAAGGCTAATATAATAAAAGTTCATTCACATCAGTGACATAACTTAATAAATCCTGAAGAAAAATCAAAGCAGAGCTGGTTATTGTGCAGGGACGTCTGAGGCACATTATTGTTATTGTAATAACCTGCAGAGTCCACAGAGGGGCAGTGGCTCATAACAACAGATGACAGAAACCTCCTAATGTCGGTCATGATGTCATGAATGTTTGATGTCACTTCAATCCACTGACCTCTTTTTTTATTTCCTAAGAGATTTGTTCAGGAGCGTCGGGTCATGCCTCGCTGAGATCCTGTGCGTGTGTGTTTACGCGCTCTGTCCTCACTGAACCCGGACGACTCGCTCCAGATGCATTATCGAGCCTTAATGAACTCCACTTTGAATGATAAAAGATTTATTTCTCTCAGTGAGGTTCTTTAGGAGTATCTCTGCATCTTATCCCCTCAAAGAGAGAAAGAAATAAGTGGTTTTCAACCCCCTCCCTGTCAACACTGCAGGAAGCAAAATAGTTGAAAATAATCATCCAACCTCAGTGAGGCTCTGGGTTAAAAGAATTCTGTGTATTTTTATGAAAGGTATTTAGTTATCAGCCAGTATTTACCCATATTGGTCAATATAGACTTGCTATTGACACATTCCTGGCAAGTTAGATAGCTGGCACAAAAAGGACACAAAGTAGATTTCAAACTCTGAGCCACAATTCCTATCAACATAATCTCAGCTACATAACAGATACAGCACATATACACAAAAAGAAAGCAGCAAATGTCCTTTGAATGCCACTACTGCAATGAACCAGCTAAAAAGCGGCAAGCAGGAAGTGTGCCCACGGAAAAAATGTGTAAGTTTCGAGTTAACACATTGCCAAAGACACTGAAGGCTTTGCTAACAAGATAAGGGACACATGCCAAAACCAATAGAAACCAGCGTCTGCCAAAACCCGACAACAGTGAAGTGAGACATCAATTCAGCCAATATCAGAGGAAAGGGAAAGAGGGGACACTGTGTAACACAAACTCAAACACACATACATATATTGAAAATTTACATCTACATATATATGTATATGCAGATGTAATGAAAGTAGGAAAACAATCTCCCGCTCTCTCATTGGCCAGTCAGGCTAATACAAGCTTCCCTGACGCATTAGCTTCTACTTTAAATGTTACAGTGACTGGCAGGATTTAACATGGCCTCAAAACATTAATAACAATGGATCTGAGGGACTCCTTATTTAGGTGGAACTAATTACCTGCAAAGAAATAATGTCTGCTGGGAATCACAGGGTTCAGCAGGGTCCATGAGGTATTATGAGGAAATCAGATAGAAGGATAGCTGTGAAACCTAAATACCCCTTCCTTTATTATCCTTACAAGAATCAAGAATAAAAAAAAGAATAAAAGTGTTAATATTAATTAATCTGGATGACTGGCAGGAAAGAGATGCAGACCCGCATTAGGCCTCGTCGTCCTTCTGCAGCTCATTTCCTGAAGATGTGCCTCAGAGGAGCACTTGTGGTGACGCACACAGATGTTCAGGCCAGGTACCAGCAGCACCGGCACGCCAGAGGCACCGCACTGCGATCGCTACCAAGTCTTATTGATCTGTAATTCCCAATAAATCCTCATTAATGAGGCATACTACAGCTGTTCAGTATTACTACAGTACATCCTATCCTACCCCTTTGGCTACAATATGCAATAATGTGAATGAATGAATTACAGAACAGGAGGAAATGAACAGCTAATGTGGATTCAATAATTCAGGTTTAATATTTGCAATCGTGTCTTTTCTCTCCTGCTGTTAATGTCAGTTCGCTCTCTGAGGAACTGAACTGTTATTGCAGCTTCACATTGTCGCCGCATGCTGATTTAAAAGACTATAAATATGAGCAGAGGAGCCTCCCACATTGTTGTCCATCTATGAACCTAAAAAGAACATGCTGAGTCATGCTTATTAAAATAAATTGATGCTGCTGTGGTGGATCACATGTATGTGCCAGCAGGTCTGCAGTGTGGATGTCTGGTGGGATGTGACTCTACAGTGGAGCCTTGTTTATAATGACGTCACAGAGATCATTTAACTTAATGCTCATGAGAAACTGCTGCAGCATCCTTATTCATGAACATGAGCATTTTGCACAAGGTGTTAGAAATGAATTTTCTCTATATTCAATGGGACATTATAAATTATTACATTGATGACTTTAGTATATGCATCTATACAAATAAAATAAGCAGTTAAAACGATTTTTGTTTAAGGTAAGAGATATCTGGCAGCAGAAAACATCAACTAA
>CM041531.1:8634112-8876612 GCA_023238725.1 Scortum barcoo | reverse complement strand
CTCTTGATTTTTTTGGCACAAGGTGGTTCTGCGTAAGCACTCAAAAGTTCACCGTGGCACAGGAAGTAGACAGAAAATGCCTTTTGTCCTTTATAAGGAAAGAAGTTCGTGGAATTTCGTAAAAATTTTGAGAAATCTTCTGAAACCGGATCTGTTTAAATTCCAGCGACAGTATTGATGGGCCTTTATTAGATCACAACAGGAACTGGGGTAGAGAGGATTTATGACACTTCTCAGATCAGTAGCAGTAATACCGGATGACATCAGGCAATCCTCTATTCAGCATTGTTCTTGGGATGTGGAGGGGAACTGGTGGGAGTGGTGTATGCATGCAAATAGAAACATCCTCAGACTATGCTGCTGCCATTGTCTCCCCCCATCCCTCTCTGTCTCAAACCAGACTGGAGAAATGTCAATCCAGTAGGCTACAATAGTGCGGGTGATCACTTTGGCCTCACTTCAGCACCAAAATGTTGCAGCTGAAGGAATCCTGCAGCAATATTGCAATGCCACTGCTATCTCAGGCCATTATACACAGTGTCACAGCAATTTTCTGTGTTTTTAAATTCAGTTTAAACTGTTTTGATAATTTATGGACAAATTTCTGCTCCGTCGACTACATTTTATGTCAGAGGGGAAGTATTGTACTTCTAACTATACTGCATTTATACACATCTACTTAGTAGTCTCAGATTGAGATTTTATGTATAAAACATGATGCACTTACAAAATATGATGTCTTATAATGGAGTTAACTTTCTGTAGAGACTATTTGTTCACAATCAAAATCAAACAAACACGAAACTAAAAGTGATTATGCACAACATGAATCAAATGGCAAAATAACTGCATTGGTCATGCAGATGTTTCTGTGTTTATCCTAAGCAAGCAAACAAAGGACAAAGAAATCATGGCTGCCTCTCTTGCTGTGGTAAAAAAAACAAAACAACCATCCCAGGCGCATGCTGGTCTTATACCTATCTACCTATACAAACCTGAGTGCCTGTAGTGGTATCAAATTCTTACAAAACCAAAGAACAGTAAAATAATCTGTAAATAAACAAAACATGTAGATTAAATCAACACTTTTTTTGGATAGCCCCTACACTACCTAATGATATATGAAAAATTTGCTAAAACAGCTAAAACATTAAAATGCTGATTACGTGCATTTTACGTCCCACTCAAACTCAGATCGACAGCTCTGAAGCCACGTCTGTATGAGCAGGATAATGGCAGCTTGTTAAAGAATTAATGTAGAACAGAAGAGCAACAGAGGGGCCTGAGGGATGATTAGAAGAGAAGGAGAGAGGAGAGAGGAGAGACTCGCCTGCTTTGAGCTCTCTTTACAAGGATGCTCATTCATTGGTCACCGGGGTACGGCACAGAGAGGATGTCTGTGTGCGTTTGTGTCTTTCTTATCTCACGAGGGTTTGTGGCACAAAACAGACACACACAGAAACACACACACTCATACAGACCATGAGCAGAGAAAAACTCAGAAGAAATGACTTTGTATCCATAAAACACAGATCACAAGACTTGCGTGTTGTGAGCATGATTCCTTCTGAGGTTAAACAGTGTGAGGCCTTCTTAACTTTCTCAACTTTCAGCAGATTTTTTCTCCAAGAAAAACAGTTTGGATTCAGGTAAACTCTCGTTCAAATCAAATATAATTTACATATCTAAAAGCCACACTAATGTTCTTGTAATGCCCTTATTGAAAATGCTACCTTACCTTAAAAGTGTCCATAAAGTGACACTTTAGTCACAGTGTCGCTACGGCCTTCTCAGACTGCAAACATCCACCCTCCTCTCTAAGCGAGTCGCCTCTCTTCCTTCCTTTCCCTTCAGATCCAAGCAGGCAGCCTGTGTCTGCTCTAGCTCCTTCTCTCTCATGTTTTTCTCCCCCCCTCCCCTTTAAACTCGCTCTTCTCCTCCTACTGGTACTGATAGCTGGAGGGCTAGCACTCCCCCACCCACCCCTCTTTCCTCCTCTCACCCGTCTCTCCCATCCTGCCACTCAGTCAGCCCTCAGTCTTCACCACAGTTCGTGCTCCGGCCCGGGGAGACCAGCAGCGTGCGAGTAGTAGCCATTCATCCTCTTTCCTCTCCCACCCACTGCTTGTTTGGAATCACAAGGCCCTGCTGGCTCATTCCCAGCACCACCAGCAGTTTTTCACTCTCTTCATCCTCCCCTCCTTCAGTCTCTACCCTTTCTTACTCTAATCCTTCACTCCACAGGTTTGAAGCCTACCTAAGTTTAATAAAGACAGGTAGACCACAGGAGGAACGGCTGCAACTGTGGGCCATGCTGGCAACTGAAGATCACATTTTCATAAATAGAAGTATTCAATAAAGACTGTTGCTTTTTAAAAATCAAACATTTACAGACAAGGAATGTAGAGGACGCTGTCCCAATAAAGAGAAGAACATGTCCTCCAGCTCTGCTTGTATCTTAAACACAGTGGCTATAATCAGAAATGTAATATCTCTGTGAGTCACTTTTTATTTTTGGCGTCATGTAATGAGAACATAAATATAGCAAATGGAAAAAAATAAGTCTCCCATCCTTTGACCTATCTTAATAGTGTGACAGCAGTCAGATACATTTTTGCACTTCATGGTTTAATGGTTTGAAACATCATAAAAAGTTTGTTATTTCAGAGGAGAGGAGAGGTAAAGCTTTCATCTTTGTTTTCCTTTTCCACATTTTGCATTTCACACTTATTCCAAAAAAATACTGCTGTTTCATATTCTGCTATCAACTGTAATTACTTAATCCTGCTCTCAAAAATAGCATTCTTATGACAGAAATGTTAAATTTATCTTTATAAGTATGTAAAAGTCTTTATAAATTAGCATAATGCCCGTCTGTGTCATATTGTTATAATTCTTATAACACTGAGGAGCTGTGCAGACTTAAGTTTGATTTATGCTTCATAAGTTATTTGACCCACATATTACAATCATTATCTTACCACGGTCCGAAATGTATCAACAAGGTGGAAGCAACTCTTTAAAAATAGCTGAAGTTCATTTGAGCATCAGTGTTTGTTCTTATTTCACTCGATGACTCAAATAGGAACAATAATTACATTTTATAAAAAACACACCGCCTTGCCAGGAATATGTTTTTTCCTCCACTGCATCCTATTCAAATATATATTTAAAGATTTAATGGAGTTGGATATAATAGAGTGGATAAATCCTAAATCGCTGCCTGTTCCTCACTGACAAACCTCAAAGTCTTTCACTACAAACAGTTCCTGAAACGACCCCCAGTCAAGTCGATATACCGAAGCAGGTGTTATGGTGAAAGTTGCATCCCCTGATGATTGTCTGTGTGTTTGAAATGTGGGTGGAGCCCTGCAGGTTCGCTGTGAAGGGGGTTTGTCTCAGCCTCCTGGTTTAGAGGGTTTGTGTCTCTGTGTGCACTATCCTTGTCTTCTTCCTTTATTATGTGTTGTGTCGGTTTCCGTGCCTGTATCCACGTCTGGCCATGTGTTGTCTGTTTGCACCAGTATACATTTACTGTAGTGTTCATGGCTGTAAGGCAGACCACTCCAGAGAGCACAGTGTGTTTATTGAGTTTTTTTACAGCTTGCTTCAAGGCACTGCTGCTGCTCTGTGCACACTCAATCTTTCTCTTTCCTCCTCTCTCTTTGAGTTTTTAACCTTCTTTCCAGTATTCTGAAAGCAGCAAGTGTTTCTTTCTCAGTTAAAAAAAATCACTAAAATATAAAACTAGGTGTTGAACTGCTTTGAAATAGTAAATATCAACAGCAACAGCATCACTTGCCTGTACTTTTCCATCATCCCAGCTGCAGTCAAACGTCCACTCTCTTCTCAAACTACACTCAGTCAATGGCTGCATACAGGCTCATTATGAACTATAAAAGACCATTCAAACATCACCAAATTGAATCAATGGGTTAATCTATTCCAATCAAGATTTCCTCAGTGTAGGTGCCAAATAAGGAAGTAGGGCCATCTGAGTTCACATTCAATAGATACAAAAGGGAAATCCACGGGGCGACTGCATGTCTTGTCGCTCAGACATGGTGAAGCCCGATCAAGCCACCATGTCATGTTCTGTCTTTTCGTCCTTCGCCTTGGCAGCGACACTGTACAGTCATTTATGATGACTTCCCATCTCTGCGAGGAGTCGGTATCACCAAAACAGAGAAATCCTATTGATTCTTTTGTCCAAATTCCTCACTCACACAGGAAGTGTCACAGCTTGGCTGAAAGCGCTGGAGTATTTTTCTTCACTTCTATGGCAAAGCCCGATGGGACAGTTAAGCTTATAAAAGGCTTTTGTGTGCTGTGATGTTTTTAATTATTAGAGGAAAGCATTTGTATTTTACTAGCTAGCAGCTGACAAGTCAGCATCATTGGTTGGTGTCCAGAACAGCAATGTGACCCTGTCCCATTCAGATAAATCAGATTTTCTTCAAGTTCAAAACTGATATTTATTAAATCTGCAGTAGTGACAGGTTGTTTTGTCTGTTTTACATCAGCTCATGAGGGCATAAACACTGGGAAGGATTTTAAATAATCCAATATATCTTCCAATTTATCACTTATTTTGTCTATCAACAGCAGAATAGTTTTCCCTAATAACAGTTTCTAATATAAGATTTCACAAGACAGAGCACTGCTGAGATTGCTTAATGTGCAACTCTATAAATTGATTAAGCTAATTAACTATGGTCAATATTACAATAGTTCCTTTTGTAACATTGCTAATAACTTAAGTCAAGTCCATGGGCAAGTTGAGGGGCAGGACAGAGAGAAGCGAACTCAGTAAAGGTTTTTGAGGTTACAATGATAGAAGTGCCTGCACCTCCACACTCAGTGTTCAACGTAGCTGTAGTTTTTTTCTCTATCCATAAAGTAACCATTCTTTACCTGTGAAAAATTCCTGTACTGCTGCAAGGGACGCCGATTTGCCTCAGATCATGGGAGGGAAACCTCTAAGAAATGCTTAATTTGTTAAAGACTGATGAAAGAAATGCTGAAGGAGACACTGCGTTGAGCTACAGAAGCTTGTGGAACAGAGGCTTTCCCAGACGTGATGTTATGACTCCATAAGAAAGACATTAAGCAAATCAAGTTAAAGCCTACAGTTGGCAACAATGACGTGCAGCTGTTGTAAATCATAACAAAAATATGGGCAGTCAGGAAAGGTTTCCAGGTTTCCACAAGACAGTAGACCAAATGTTTCTCGACATAAAATCAGCTGAGACTGATGCATAATGCCTGATACAGAGAAAATTAACACTTGGGCTAGTGAAACAACAAACTTAAAGCATCACATATATATAAAAAAGGAAAACAAGTAAAGCACAGTCAACACGGAGGGCGATGGAATAAATGGAATAAAATAAAAACAGAGAGGAATAGAGTTAACACACCTGCTCCAGCAGCCCAGAGTAAATCAGTCCATCTGGATTTTTGTCGGATTTTCCAGATGGCCGGTTCAGGAATGTTGGAAAGGTAATCTTTTTTTTGAGCCTGCATTCATTTCAATCAGTTAAAAAGAGAGGTCACAGGAGCTCTCTCAGTCTCCATTATCAGGCCCATTAATGTCTTTCATATTATTTTAGCAGTCTCTCAAACAATTAATAGTACACACAAACACCCCAAAAGGGCTAAATTGTAATACATCAAATTAAAAGTGAATTCTTGGGTGAGATAAGGCAAAATTTTCCTGTTTTTTTATATCAGCCCTTCCACTAATGATAACTTAACTGGCAGGTGGAGGGAGGAGGCGGCGCTAGGTGAACTAGTCACATCTGCAAAACGACATTAAATTGCATTACAAAGCCTTTAACTTGACATTTACCCACATGAAGTCTCTTAAAAAGTCACAGTGGAGTACTGCAGGTGCCTTTGTTTCACTGTGTGCTGTGAAGGACATTATGTGTGCTGCAGATATCAGTGTGTGAAGCCTCATATTACTGGTTGCATGTCAACTACTCATGGCACACAGAGTAGTTTTAAAGGTTTGTTATTTGCTTTATGTTTGACAGCCTGAATGGTGAGGAGGACATTTGCTGATTAGTGACCTCGGCACTGTTACTGTATGTCGATCAGACCTTCACAGGATGAATCTTACTGATTTTGGTCACATCCTGTCGTTGACATTTGTGGTTCAGGGTAAAACATTTTGACAACTATCAGATGGATGGCCGGGAAATTTGCTACAGATATTCAAGGTTCCTAGAGGATACTTTTTTTTAGGACTTTTATATACTATTTTTTTGTTCAGAAATCTCTGATGGATGGACTTTAATCCAACACCATCATCAGATGAATTTATTTTATTTGTGCAATATTTTGGTTCATGACCAAATTGCTTCAAAACTAATAACATTCCCTCCAATGTCAGCCAATTAGTGCTAATTAGCAAATGTTGGCATGCTAGCACTCTTAACCAAAATGCTGAACATGGTAAGAAGTAAGTGAACAAAGTAGAAAAAGTTGAGGATTACTCTCAATATAGCAGCCTGGTGAAACTGCAGCCGGTGCTGTATGCGTTTTGTGTTCATGATGGTGGGGTATTATTGGGCGATAATGACAGGAGATGCAGAGCTCAGCTAATGGCAGCTCTTAGGCCTTAAGTCAGCCCCATTAAGCAGTGGTAATGGTGCAGAGAGCTCACTAGCCAAGGACAGGAAACCCAGAAACCCAGCTGAAGGGCACTTATCAGAGCACAAGTACGTGGAGGAGTGGGTGTCCAGGAATGCATCCACTGGCCTGTCGAATAAAAGCAGTTTGTTGACAGCAGCGTTATCATCCAGGTAATCTGATTACTATGGATATATATTGATTCTGATACACTTATATCACTAATAAGTCTTTTTCTTCATCCTTCTCTCTAACGAATATTTTACATTCAAACACAAATCATATTTCCTTTTTCCACTTATATTGTCGGTCATCGAAACGCCAAAGGAAAGGTCTAAATTAATAATCTCCCCTGTGCTCGTTTGCTTTTCCCCCAGGAGTTTCTGCCACATGCTTTTTGGAGCATAATGATGCGAGCTGGGCTTAACACCCCAGATGACAGAGGGGGGTTGCAGACTGAAGGTGAGGGAAAGTCCAGAGGAAAGACAGGGAGACAAAAGAAGACACGTGAGGCGCAGCGACGAACGAGAAATGGAGATAAAGGCAGGCAGACGCCACCTGAAAGAGAGAATAGGGGACTCAAGGTGAAAGAGAAGACAAGATAAGAAAAGAGAGGAGGAAAGGGGAAAGGGCAGGGACCGACCAACAAAGGATGATGAAATATTTAAAGAAAAAAAGAAAAAAGCAGACAGAGAGGAGGAGCAGAGGAGGAGGCTCTTAGCAGACAGAGATTAACTCCCCTCTGTCAGACCACCTGCCTGCTATGTAGCGTGCACATACACACACACACACACACACACACACACACAAACACACACACACACACACACAGAGGCAGATAAAACTGTCTAGAGGTAAATATTGAAATTTTCAGTATCTAAAAACTCACAACTGTGGCATCAAAATGATTAAAATATCAACGTCCAAGATGCACTCAAGCGTTATCTTTGTATGAACGATATCCTGACAGCCAAGCCCACTTTTATTTTAACTTCAGTGAGCTGTCATTTACTGCATCGTCATACCTGTAGATTAATAATCATTAATGCATTGAGAGAAAGGAATATTTTGTTATTTTCTAAGAAGGTTTACTTTTGATTGTTTGGATTTCCAATTTTCAGTCTTTACGTTGTGGTTTGAGCAAAGATAATGCATAAAAATGATTGAAAATGTGTTTTAGGAGAAGAATTTTTTACAGAAACAACACTAAAGAAAGTTGATTTATGTCATAGTACACAAATCTCATCAGCTCTGAAATGAAATCCTTCTGGCCGTGGTTCAAATTGAGAAAGCCAAATGGCACTGTGCCCAAGAGGCAGTGGCAGGAGAGATGAAGGAGCACTTTCATCAGATTATTGAAATCCATCACTGAGGTAAGACCACAGCAATGAGCTCTGTGGAATGATTAATCAGCTGCTGACTTATGATTTGTTCAGATATTGCATTTCCAAACTTCAAGGTGACTGCAGATGGAGCGTGTCATCTTGCAGGACACTGGCATCGAAGCTCTTTCTGATGTGCATGCTCACACTTTAGACTAGTATGCTAAGAAACTGTAGGTGGCTGAGCTGAAAGATATGTGTGTTGTTGAGGTGTGCTTGTGTTTGTGTTGTCTGCGGTATAACTGAGTGCCAATAAAGCAGTTTTACAAAAAGGGATCAAAAATGAATAGTTATAGTACCACTGCAAGGGCACAGATCTATAGTATCATCTGAAGACTCAAAGAGATGATTCTGGAGGTCTTATTATTAAGTTTAATTAAGAAAGCTGAAAGGACCAAGCATATTAATCAATGTAAAAACTCTGCAGTACACTGGTGCATAATGGGGCTTTGTCACTGAAGACAGGATGTGTGGCAGTATGAAAAGCACGGGCGTAAATAATAGAAATGAATGATGGCTGAATTCCATTTAGCTGCATCAGTTTCAAGGCCCTGCTATTGTGCATGCTGGGTCAGTGTCACACTGTCATGGCTCACTAAGACACTTGACTATTGTTAATGCTACTGCTTTATTACTTTGACAAGTCAAAATTTCTGCAGTGGAAAATGCCCCACCTGACTGATAATTACACATCCATCCTTACAGTGTTATAGCAAACACAGAAAGGGAAAGCTTCAGAATGGAAAGATCAAGAAGACTGGCAGGCAACCAGTCTCTCTTCTCCATTAAACCCATCAATCAAATCATTTAATGGTTCAAACACTGAGTCATCGAGAAGAATTTAAAATCGTCTGATCTCCTCTCACACAAAGACTACAGTATATTTATTGCTCATTTTTCACAAGTCTGAGAACAGCTACTTGTTCATCCAAATTGGATGAGACACAGAGCTTTGAAGTTCAGCATCGCAGAGACTCAATATGCCAGGCCATCCTGCTCGACGGTGTCAGCGGCCAGTTGAACATCCCTTTGGTATCTCTACCTACTCCATCTATTACTGCCTGCCTTGCCCTCTCTCTTCTCTTTTCTCCTATGTCCTTCCACAGTTTCCTTCTCTCACTCTGTCTCTCTTCGCAGGATTAGACGGATGGAGAGTGTGAAAAAGCAAACCTAGACAGAGAACGTGGCCAAGCCAAATGCCAGACCATCTGCCAGGCCAAGGACTTCTCCGCTCCAGACAGTGACCATCCGAACCTTGGCAACAAGGATCGGTGCTGCTGGAATACTGATCTTCTGTCACTTGTGTGATACTGCTTGGAAAGACATGGAGGAAGATGATAATTAATCCAAGGAGGGACAGAAGCATAAAGATCTAATATTCATTGACTCAATTTCTAATAGTCATCTTGGTGCCAAAAATACATTTACATAAATCAAAACAATACTCAACATAGTACATTTATAACTAATAGAGAAGGTAAGATACCTATTTACAACATATGTGGGTCAAAAAACAATGATTTTTAAGCCACGAAACAGTGTAAATACAATGAAATTTAAATATTGACTTGCATCCACAGATTACAGAAAATATGAAAACAACTACTATGAAAATGAGTATAAATAAATAAATAAATAACAATAACAACAACAACAACAACAATAATAATAATAATAATAAGAATAATAAGAGCATGTGCAAGAATAAAGGGCTAAAAATTCCTTATCTCGCATAATTTTAAAGTGTTAAATTAATAAATAAAGTCAATTGCATATGATTAAGGCCTTACTAATGGTATTAAGAATATAACGTTTATCCTAAAGGATAGGTAGGGATAGGGAGAGCTAACCTTGAAAGGATTTGTCATAATAAATAAATTTCATGGTCTCTCTGGAATTTTTGGCCAAACAATGAAACTTTGAGGAATCATTATTGAGTGACCTTGAATTTTTACAGCAAATTTCTTGCCAGTCTGTCCAGTAGCTGCTGAGACGTCTTGCTCTGGACTGAAGTATTGGAGAGGCGAAATGAGCGGCAGAAGGTGCAGATGCTGGATACCAGTGATACAAAGCGATTACAGGTCCATTTGTCTGATACAGTTCCCCAGGGCGATGCGATAACTAATGTTCTTGTACAGGAACCTCATACACATCAAAATCATATTAGTGCACCAGGTCACTTCTCTGCAATCTCTTTATGGTTACTAACAGTTTAATGGACTAGTGGATTCACACTGAACTAAAGGACCAGTAAAATTATGTAAAGAAATCAGTCTACGAAAAAGGTAACATAGTGTGTGTACTCCTAGTTATAAATCAGTTTATTCTGTGGACAATGTGAGAGGACAGGAATAAAAAATAAGTAAAATTAAAAAGAGGATAGTGTGAAAGACAATCTACTTTTGTTGGTTCTTGAACACAAATGAACGACAGGCATGTCACAGTCTATTACCATTGACAGAGGAGGTCCAGTCTGTAAGGGACGAACAGATTGCAACAATTCTGGCACCTCTGTCAGCTTTAAAATGGGGGCAGGGAAACTCCAGATGTTCCTGTTTACTCGGAGCAGTCGTCACGAGGAAAGACTACTAATGGGTTTTTCTAGCACAGTAAGCAGGTTAAACCACAGCTACTTTACAGTTGTTTACAGAAATAAAGATGGTGAGACTCATGAGGGGAGATGGTGATGGTGTACTGTTCAAAATGAGGTGAGATGAACAAAGAGATGTAAGGTGCGTTAGTGAAAAAAAAGACATACCTACTCTGTTTTTGCACACACAGAAAGAGAGAGAGGAAACAGGGAGCTTTTGCACCCATGTGTGAGCATGTTAAACCAGATTTGAAATGACAGTATTGCCATATGTGGGTGAAGGTTAATGTGTTGTGAATTTGACCTATTTCAGAGGAACCACTCTGTTGATGAGATCACTCAGGGAAAACTCACCGTAGCACTACAACACTAATGCTGCTGCCACTCTACATCCATGTGCCTCCATACGTTTATTCTGATGTTTCCATTGTGTAAGAGGTGTATTATGAAGTTTATATAAGAGCTCACGTAGCAGGACACTGTTTGGCTGTGGGATATCTATCATATGGTCACTCATGCACATCTTTCCAGTCTGTTGCATTGATCCATCTATTACCAGCCTGTCAATTGGGCTTCTACAGTACAGAAGACCTATGTGTCCCAGTTTGAAAGCCAAGCCAGTAAAACACAGACCTCATTTCTCGATCCTCTACGGGAACAAATATTTAATTAGGCATTTGTTCCACAAGGGATTCTTTATTGGCACCATCTACTCACTCCCTGCTGGATCTGCTCCTTTCCCAAGTCATACTTTAACTTACTATATTATCTGAACCACCCTTGTTTCTCTGTATCCCAGTTTTTTTTTCATGGTTATTATTTGGATGGACTGAGCAGTAATTTTGGATCAAAACACAACAGAACATGAACAGATCAAAGACACTGAAGTTATTAAGATATCAGTGATGATTTAGAGCTGATCTGTATGATACACTGCTGATGTCCCCCTCTGTCAGGTTGTTTTTTTAGATTAGAGTATTTTCCAGTGATGTTCAAAAAGACAACTTCATCATTACACCATACTGTAGTACATATATATGTGTGCCGGTACTGCGTGTGCCGGTACTGCCTATAAGCTATTTGAATCTTTAAGATTTGAAGCTCTGTTGCACACACGAACCACACATTTAATTGTCTTCAATGCAAAGTAGAATGAAGCAATGTACATATACAAATACATGACTCATCTGTTTTCCATCTCCACATAAGAATGCGTGCAAAGCTTCTTGGACATACAATCATTTACACTCGTGGTCATAACATTATGTCACACCACATTAATATGTGAATCAAATACATGACAGACACGCCCATCCTAACTATGGGATAGAAAAAAGAACCTCCATGCAAGATTTAAGTTACTTAGTGAAGTGAATTACTCATCATTCAACGTAACTTAAAACAAATCCAAGATGAAAAACCCAACAAGCAACTACCAGACTACACAGATTGGATTCACGTGGGCCAAAAAGACAAACGAAGCCTGAATCAAGCACACGGCCAAAGAGGTGGCCTGATGACAAATAAATGTGAAGTTGGGAAAATTAGTTTACATCCCCAGCAGGCCTGGTCCATGCAGCAGTTAGGCTTCCCATTGTTTTCTCATTCAATCATTGTGTGCAGTATCTTTTTTTGTTTTTCCAGCTCACATGTTTATTAGTGACCTTGACCTTTCTATGGTTTCATCGGTGTGAAGACACATTTGCTTCCTTTAAAAAATGTGTCCAGATGCCACCTAGCAAATTCTTTGCATCTCTCTGGAGCAGTAGAAAAATAGAGGTGGTGATGTTGGATTTGATATATTAGCAGACTTAAAATACAGATTAACATTACAGCCTCTCATCCCATGTTTCCACAACAACAAGGACCTGCTCTATTTTTGCCTGCCTTTTCTTTGCTGCTGCTCTCAGCACTTTTCTACTTTTCCTCTGACGATGTGGAATTAAATCTTTTAGTCTTTATTAGCCTAAGCTCAGGAATTCACTGCGCCCATTCTTCACTGTCAGGAACATTACAAGGCTACGGACCTTATACCTTTTGTGACTAACACGAGAAATACAGAGACTCTTGAGGAAAATAAATAAAACACCTGGCTGTGAGTTTGTTCAATTATTCTACAATATTCTGGCGAACTACCGGTCTACTTAAGTGATCATTTTAAAGGTAGACAGCACATAAATGATGACATAATTCAGCCTTTAAAAAATGTGCTTACAAATGTGTGGTAAGATCTGTTCTGACCTGGTCTCTGGAAATGTTGTGAATTAACCGTTACTCCCTACAAGGTACAAACATCACCTGTGCAGAGAAAAAAGGAGCAATCTGGGTTCAATCTATAGATCAGACTAAACGCATTTCTACTCTAAAACAAATTAACAGTATACAAGCTTTACATTTTCTTACTTACTGCTAATGTTTTGGCAAACAACTGCAGACTTAGATGTCCAGAAACAAACCAACATGGTCACCTCTTCAGTGAACTTTTTTATGCATACGGCCTCCAGAATCACTTGCCTTCCCAAACCCCAAAGACAAAGCCATCACACGCCTTGCACCCGTAATACCAAATGACATTGATCACCCCCTCAACCAACACTTCACATTACATCTATCTGATCTGACAGGGGGCTTCGAAATGGAGAAGAGCTCACTTTAGCAGGAATTACGTCTCTTCTGACAGAGCAGCCGTCCGCTATAACTTGATGTGTGTACATCTGTATGTTTCTATATTGCACTGGCTGTGAAAACCAATCTCCCTCTGGCATAATAAAACCTTAATCTTAAATCCTAAAATGTTCCCACCACCAGATACAAGTCTAATGATTTTTTTGGATGGTTTGACAGATTTGGTCAGACAGCTAATGAGAAAACAAATCTTAATATTTGGCTTTTTCTTCACGAGCTACACGTCAAACCAAAACAAGTGAAAAGAGCTCAGGGCGGGGTGTCAGTGGGATCGACAGTACTAACAAGCTTTTTACATGGGAGTGTTTTTATTCAACTTTAATGAAAAATGTATTATTTATTATTGCTTTGTTTTTAGTTTTTCCACTTCCTATTTTGAACCTCATCTACAGCCTTTTGTAAACTTGAACTTTAGTTGCATATATTTTCCCAATCCATATCTAAACTCAACATTAATAAAAATAAAAAGTTGTTTTACTGCCATTAGATAAGTTTTTCATGTGTGAAGAAAGTGGAGCGTCCAAATCTTGTCACGTTATTCATTTTGTGGCAGAGGAATGCAGTGAAACAGACAGTGCACACTTTCATTACTTTTGTCTTATTAGCAATGGCATGTTTTCTTCACCCTTCCTGTTCCTCTTTTTGACACGTGTTACTCTCCTGCTTTTCTACTTGATCTCTTTCCACAAATTACCTACATAAATAAATGACCTGTCTCATCAGCATCACCCAGCAAACCCTCTCAGCCGCAGTCAGCAACCCCGGTGAAGAGGCAGGAGGCTGGAATGCAGACACAGCTGGCTTTCAGCTGGTGAATCCATCCAATAAACAATAACACACACAGAAAATGCACACACTAGGTCTACATATAGCAGTGTGTTGTCCACAGGAATTCCCTTATCTGCTTTTTTTTTACCCCTAAACTTTAAACTAAATCAGACAGAGGACAGCTTCATAAAATCAAGAAAGGAATGTGCAGGTACTGGTCTTTGGAAAGTTTTATAGATTCCTGCATGATTGGAGAATTGATCAGTAAGTTTTATTAATGTATTAGCAGTGTTAATAGTCATCCCAAATGTTAATAATTTCACAAATAGCAGAGAACAGAGATCATGCTTGACGTGAGTGGAGTTCCATGAATTCTAATGTCCAATAATTTCTAAAGGCTCTTTGTTTCTCGCCTCTGTTGTTGGACTGTTGCTTTTTAGACAGACAGGCAACCCACTGTGTTACCATAGTGACAGCAATGGAAATCCAGACAGCTGGAATTAAGAACAATTTCTCCAAAAATAGGGACAGATTGACATTTATACAGGCGTTTTTCAGTTGTGATGAAAAATATCTGGCAAAAACTCTGGAAAAGAAAGAATCAGATAAAAGCGGCGATGAAAAGTACTTTTAAAATGATATCCTTAATGCATCAACATGTGGAATGGCTGATTCAAGATTAATAACACCTAAAACTTATTTTTTATCTTGTTTTTTTGGGAGGCATATCCTTTCTCCCTTCAGCCATTTTGGCTGGATACAGATTCCTATGATAAATGTGCCGTTTTCTTTTCTCCCTCCAGCTCAAGAGAGCTATTTTACACAATCCGCCCTGGATCGCAGCCCCGTAAGACGCCCTGACCAACCACTAGGAGTCACTAATGCACAACAGGTACACTTTCTTTTACCAATTTCCCACCTGTGAAGACGACACAGAGAAAGACCTTACGTATGAGGGACCTCTGAACTGAACCCTTGTTTTCTGCAGCGTTGGTAGTTTTCCCCTTCTCTGACCAGCACCTGATCTTTCCGAACACCATCTGAAGACTTGCTTATAAGATGGATTGCTTTGGCCAAAATCATCGACAAACTGCTGACATACCAGGCTTCCTCTGAGCTGACGCTTTCACCATATATTGGAGCTATTATAAGAGGCTTATGTATTTATGGTTCATGTGATCTCTGCATGGGCTCATCTGAACGGTGAACCACCGCGACTAACTACCTGTGAAATGTTTATACTTTCTGTGTACCTTATTTTTAGCAGCAGAACAGATCAGAGGACAGATTGTAGCATGGTTATTGAAAATATGTTCAATATTAAGGAGAGATAGTCGAAGAGACGGCACACGAGGAAACATGCTGAAAACCATCAAGTATTTTGTGCTGCAGAGAGACTATTATCTATATTTACACGGTTATCAGTGCCCATAGGCGAAATACAGGGCTGAATTTGACCCTGACGAACTCCAGTGTGGATGTCTGTGTGTGTGTGTGTGTGTGTGTGTGTGTGTGTGTGTGTGTGTGTGTGTGTGTGTGTGTGTGTGTGTGTGTGTGTGTGTGAGAGTGTGTGAGAGAGAGAGAGAGAGAGAGAGAGAGAGAGAGAGAGAGAGAGAGAGAGAGGTGGTAGGTATTATCCACCATGGATGTGCTCTCACTCGTTGCCCCACTCCCCACTCATTGCTCTCTTATGTTCACTCAACTCCTCAGCAGTGTCTCATTCAGTGTAGTTCTACCTACAGTACAATACACACAGAGATAAATTCATCATCTGTATGTTCATATTCATAAGACACCAGAGTAGATCACACCTGACCAGTATACCACGTGAGAGAAATAAACAAATCACAGGCCCCTCCGGCGTCAGCGCTGATGATCGAGCATACTTTAAATGTGAGTTGACAATGTATGAGCATGCAAGAAATGGAAACACAGCGCAGCGTACAGCACTGCTATTGTCAGCCTCATGCCTGGGAGTTTGATGTGGGATAAAATTACGTAAGTAGATTCCATGACAATTCGTGAAGCCTCCCAACCAGGCAGCTACTGTTCCAGTGAGGAGACGGACCACCCTGATTCTCACCACAGTGGCACTGCAATGGCCTGCGTAGCTGACATGTATTGATCACTGCAGCTTCGCCACTGCAACTGTGGTGATACTAAAAGAGTGACTTCCTTTCTCAGCGCCTCTCTTTACTAAACAGAACTTTTTTAACTAGAACAGCTCTGTACATTTAGTCATTTACTTGCTTTGTGACTACTAAGAGGAACAGATTGGTTTCTGGAGATGATTCCATGATTACACGTATGTCGTCTGGCCATTATTCGAATGGTTAATGATAGATTTGTACTGGGAATATCACCAGTCTGATAAACAAAAGAAGCTGACATTTTTGCCAGATTAACTACCACTTTATTTGGCGGTGGAGAGTTAAACCAGAGTTGGTCTGTAAGCTCAGGTGGATGTTTACAACAGACAGTTTGGGTCATAATTTCACCATTTGCATTTGTTTTCTCTTCAAAATGAGTTTGGCTAACCTATTGCTTGTTTAAAACCTCTCTTATAAACTTAATGCATGTGTTTCTTGCTTTGTCTGACTTCTATAAAGGGAGGTGAGTGGGTACCCATATTTTACAAATTACTTTCCAACTTTCCAGTTTATTAGGTACACCTGGCTAAAACAAAATTGCCTTTCATGAAGGTTAAATGAGTATTATTTAGAGAGATGTATTCAACTGTATAGTCATTTTGGAGGATGTAGTTTTTTCTATTTTATTGCAGGAATGAGAGGTGTTTCATACCCACAGACTTTTCCCTTTCAAGTGTGATAATTACCTGTGATCCCAAAACCCCTACACGAGAGAGGAATATTCATTTGCCATTACTTATTTCTGTGGAGTTTTGATATAAATAACATCCCTCCAGCGGCTGCAGACCATTCAATCTGTTTCTTTGTGCTGGAGCCAGAGACAATCTAACAAGACAGCCGTCCCTATAACTCTGCTGTAATGGCCACAGGAGTTTAAAGGAGAGAGACTTTGAGAACAAAAAAAAAAAAAAACACATAAAGACACAGATAAAGACAAAGACAGACAGAAAGACAGACAGACAGAATAAAGGAGATAGTTTCAGCTTTAAGGTATAATACAGGGTGAAGGCCATAAAGAAACTTTTACAAGAGGAGACAAGAGACAGGAACAAATGAGAAATTTCACACTGATATGTAGTATTAATGGAGTGAAAGAAAAAAAAGACACACTGACTGGATTCGACACTGGGTTTGAATCCATCTCGGAGAGTGATTTACTTTGCAAAAAAATCATTCAACCAGTCCTTCAACCAGTAAATTCACACGCAAATGGGGTGAGATAAATAAATAGTCTCGAATGCAAATTCATTTTCTTGATTCAAATTTCTTGAAGCAGCTGTTTCTTAGCACTTAAATAGATATCTCGTCTCATATCTCAGTCACACTGTTGAATACCAGACTACGAGCATTTTACAGTGAATGAAATACTGTTAAACCACCCATCCCCTCCTCACATACAAAAAGTAAAACCCCTGTCTGTTTCTATGCACTTATTGCTTGTCCCCAGGCCCACAAACAGGAAACACATCCTAAGTCCTGATTGTATAGACTGAATGCACACACACACACACACACACACACACACACACACACTCCACGAGATGTGCACCTAATCTCAGCTGGAGGGGAAAGGGAATGTTGGTAATGGTCACTCTCTCCTGGCTCCTGTGTCTTTATTTCCTCTGGAGGACGTTCACAAATAATTTCACATGATTCTCTCCTCTTATATTTCAGCGACCTCCCAAAGGGCAATCCAAAAAATGAACACTTTCGTCCAACAAAAGCCACAACAAAGCTTTCCCCTGTGCACTCTTTTTTGCAATGAATTCAAGTTTGGTGAGAAAGTCTGTGCATAGTCTGGATTGTGTGAATGCATTCGCAGCGGAGGGATGATTCATGAGGTAACACGAGGAAAGAAGAGTTTCCCAACTCTTTTGGAGACACACTACGGGCTTTTCATGCACATTTGAAAAGTACAGTTTTTACAGACAGTCGCACACACATAGACGCGCGCTTTGAGAGGGGTAAGGAAGCTTTCTGACAGGCAATGAGCTCATGAGATTTGAATGTCTTCCTGTGGTGAATGCTTTTCTGTGGCTCTCTCACAACTATTTCCCTTTTTTTTTCCCCCACACTTTTTGTCTGCTCCCCTTTTCACACACACACACGCAACTTTTTCTCCCTGTGTTAATTCTTTTATCTGCTCCATTTAGAGTGAATATAAGAAACAAAAAAAAGCTTAATTCTGGATTTAGTATTCTTAATCTGCTAAGCTGTTGAGTATTTTTCCTACTCCAGGAATAGCAGGTTTTAGGTTGCTAGGTTGGCGATTTAGCTCGCAGTTTAATGTGTCTGCTTGTGTGTCAGTGTGTGAGAGAGTGTGCGGGTAAACATTAAGCTTGACAAATGGCCAGTGGTCTAAATCAGACTCAATTAAGATTTATTGGTGGGCGAGGTGCCCTGAGCAAAGAATTTAGACAGTTTGAGTGTAGAAGTGCTTGGACTTATGTGTAAATGTGCACAACCAAATGTTTATTTTATATTTTGATCGGACTATAAAAAGTACATAAAAATGAAAGTGGATAGTCGCTGTCAGAGCTTTCATATCTTGAAACATATCTTGAATCGTTTTATGCTATGAGAGCCTTAACAGCCTTACAGTTAACAGCAGAAGCTGTACCATAAACACTCTGAAAATGACTTTCAGACGTCTCTCCAACCACATATGTGTGCCTGACATCAGAGCAGCGTGGGCCTCATTCATAATTGGAGTGTTTGCAGATATGTAATTGCAAACACACTTAACGCAGCTGGAATGTTACTTTGAATTATAGAGAATTCACGTCAGTATGGTTAAATATAAAGAGTTTGCTAGAGAGAAACGAACGCCTACATGCGTGTTTTCCTGTGCTTTTATATTTGTGAACAGTGAGTTTTAGACCTACAGAATCAAGACATTTAGTCACATTTACAGCGCCCATCCAAGCTTCAAAATATTCAAATGCGCAAAAACTAAGCAAACTTCAGGAACTCTGATAAAAAGCCTTCATTAGTTAAAAAAACTAATAAAATAAACAAACAATAAGAAAAAAAGACCCGTTTTGACCTTTAGCAGATCTTCATCAGGGTTCAGATGAAGAGACAATACCAAAGCCTGACCTTTCCCTGCATTCATTCAGAGGAGGATAACAGCATTTGCAAAATCTTATTTGAGGGCTAGCCTTTTTAAAAATTTATTCTGAAGGTTAAAATAGGATTAGGGCAAGGCTATGGGTGCAGTGCAGATGGTTAAGGTTAGAGTTACGAGCCAGAAAATGAATGAAGTCATAAAACGTCCTCTCAGGCATAGTAATACACACATATGCATGTTTGTGTGTGCGTGTGTGTCCGTGTCCGCCCTCTGGGACGAGACAATCATTTATCACTGCGCGCACTCCCCTAAGTGTTTGCTGGGGAGCATTTTTGCTGGTGTCTAAAGGAACAATAAGGGGCACTCTGAAGGCCAGTCCGCAACCCCACCCCGCCCTCCCCAGGCCTGGCACACTGCTCTTTCTGTGGTATCCAACCAAAAACAACTGGACCATTTTAGGGGTTGCCGTGCAGCTTTCTAAATCAAAGGGGTATTCAAAAGAACAGTCAAAGAGGTCTGAGCAACTTTTTTTTTTTCTATGCCAGCAGCTCGCCGTTATGCTTTATGGCAGTTATATAGTTTGATAAACGCTCAGAAAATCACTTTGAATATGAAACAGAATTCAGTCCCTCTGTGCTTTTATGTCCCCAACGTCTCCAGCTGGATGTCTTTTGGCAGATGGAGGGCTGTGTGACCTCAGCCTTCTGGAGAGGTCAGTGTCTTGCACAGAGAAATCCCACTGTGGCCATTATGCCTCTGCCTTGAGCCCCGTGGACTGAGAGCAAAACTAAAACTGACAGGAAGGTAACTCAGGGCAACGATCAATGCTTGAGCTAGTCTCTGTTGCCCCCTGTGTTGTTGGAGGACACTGAAGTGGTCCTTTATTGAACAAACTGAATGCTGAGTACTTTTACTGTATGGGTTTGTTCCTCTTACTTGTATCTTATGTAAGGGAGCAGCTGCGAGCTGCAGAGTTTCATTTAGCTTCTTTAAGATGAAGTCGAACAGTCTTGTGGATGTAGAAACACACACACATACACAGACACAGACACACACACACACACACACATCCTTGAGCACATCCTTGGGTCAGAAGATAAACAGACTTGTTCTTTTGCTGATATCAAAAGACCTTGAATACCTTGTACCGATTTAGTAGTAGTAATGGAGGTTATCCACCCACCTACACATAATGTGTCTGCCAACACACATTTGTGCCCTCCCACCCACGTCCACACACTCATGCACACACAGACATACACGCAATCACAAAGCAAATGAGAACAGAGTGTCCAGATATAGTGATAATAATCCCGTGCTGTGCCCTGATGTGCTAGCTGTGTTGGCAGTTTCCTGCTACACCACTGAGAGCAGCATGTTGTATGCAGCAGTAAGCATCTCACTCAAGAAAAACATTCCTTTCTTTTCATTTCAATACTTTCACATCACAGCTAAAGGATGTGGAGTATGAATATTGAGCAAAATCATAAGATAACTCAATAAACAACAATAAATAAACAAACTCTCTCTATTAGATAAACTAAGCAAGCTTCAGATACTGTATCTGCAAGATGATTCCCATGTGGAATTAATGGAAACAAAAGTAAAGTGCCTAAATAAACACACTTTAAAAAATGTAAACAACATGTCATTTTAAAAGATCACCAGTTGGACCACATATATATACACATTAGCACGTTGCAGTAATTTGTAGTTTGATTCAAAGTGAAGAGTCTGAAAAGTAGTGTGTCATCCATCTCTATAGACTCTCTCTAGCAGTCCTTGTCCCAGCACTGTGGCAGGATTTGGCATGGTTACACACACAGGACTGATGCTGCTCATAAACCTGCATTATAATAACATCATCCTGCAATTTAGGGAATGTATTACCCTCAGGTATTTTACTAATCATATTATGATGTTCAATTTGAGGTATTATGATATTTGGTAGCAGAATATGGGATAAACCTCTGAGCCCAAGGAAATTATTGCCAGTAGACTACAGTGTCGGTCTTAAAAAGCTAAAGAGCTTATGGTCCCGTCTCACAGAGGACTCAGCCCAGTAAGGCAGTGTTTGAAAGCAAAGGCCGTGGATTTAAACATGCAATGACCCATTTTCACTGTCAGCTTTCTGTCAGAGGAGTGAATGGCAGTTTCTGTCTTTGTTTGTTGATTTGTCAGTGAGAAACAAACACATTTATTTGACATTTCACATTTATATTCCTGTCTGGTCTGCAGGTTTCCTTTGTGTTATATAGTAGACACACACACACACACACACATCATTTTAACCACTGTACATCTCAATGACATTTCAGGACAGACAAAATCTTAGACCAGTGGTTCCTGAACCTTTTTTAGACCACAGGAGCCCTTTTGTTGTGGCATTTATTGCTTTTTTATTCTCTTTTGATGAGTTTGAAAACATACCATAAAACATAGTGTTGTGGATTTAGTAGCAGCAGTCCCAATTTAGTAGAATCTCTTGAAAAAATACTGAATGAGTGAAACATATAGCAGCACAAACAACATTCATTGCAGACTGTTTATAATGCTTTTGGGAGGGTCTGATGTGGCTGCCAGCCTTACGTTTGCTATATTGTAATGAAATAACGAAATACATGACCTGAATTGTAAATGTGAAACATTTTAAATCTGGTGACGCATCACCATTTTATTTCCTCTTCGTCCCACTTAATGAGTTGTTGATGCAAAACACAAAAGGCAGCTTATAACTTACTAAATTACAGCACGGAAACTTCACTACAGAGTTTTTAATTGAGTTTTTGATTAATCGGGGATGCGGATGTGCTAATGAGGAGATAATCCAAGTGGCAATATTCAGCCAGCAAATGCACTTTATGGCTGTTAATACCGCAGGCCAACACAACATTAACATGCACATTATGGCTAATTTAAAGGGACCATTTTACTGTCTTGCTTATGCAACATGTGTAAATGTCTATCATCTATCAAATGCAAATCACTGTAAATCTATACTGTAATGTTAGGAAGTCAAGCCAGACCATACAAATCTTGGTTTGATACTAAGTAGGCATTACAGGGCCTGTCTCTCCAGAATATTGTCTGTCTGTATCCGTGTGCTGAGGGGTAGGCTATTTAGCCCCGTCAGCAGAGAGGCTCTTGTCCTGTATCCCTCCCAAGGTGACTTCTCTGCTGTTGGCAGGCACAGCCGTGAAAACAGCTCCCTAGACTCTCTGCTTCTCCCACACAGCTATCATCTTTTAGATAGCACTGGGTAATGTGCTTCCATATCCTCTTCACAGATATGTCAAAGCATGTTTTTTTGTTTTTCCATTTTTTTTCTCCTTCATCTCATTTCCATAATTGCAGGTAGAAATCAAAATGCATGCAAAGACATGAAAAAAACAAAACATGAGTGTATTCATTAAAATTCTCTTCAATGCCTTTGGCCTTGTCTACAGTCAGATTTAGGCTTTGGCTCAATGCCACCGCATGAGCACCTGACCTTTTCCCTCTTCCAGTTCTCACAGTGGAGAGCGTCCACCTACGCAGCAGCACACACACCTCCCACACAATCTCTTCTCACACACAGGCAGAAAAATTGGACTTTGAGAGCAATCGTCTGTGAATTTGCGTGGTTTTTGTGTTAGACACTGCGGGCTGGAAATACAACCTACGCAGTCCTGCATTAAGAGAAACTAGTGTGTGGAACTTGCAGGTGTGTGACCACAAGTGTGAGTAAATAGGCCATTGTCCTGCGTCTACAGTAGGTCATCTATTTCGGTCCAGGTTAATTCTCTACATGGGAGTAGGTGTGCTAATTTCCTCTCTCACTGTGTCTCCCTCCTGTTTCTCTGTCCCTCCCTCTCTCTCTTTGTCTGTCTGTGTCTCTCTCTGGCTCTCTCCCCCTCTGTTAATTGATTAAGAGGATTCAACCGGCTGCTGCTGCGGCGTTAAGCGCAGATAGCGACCACCAAATGACACTTGGGTGCACACAAACAGTCACCCAAGCAGGCTGACACACCTACTTTAAGATCAGCTTGAGACTGCGAATACACACACATATTTACCATTGCTTAACATTATGTTCACTATACTGCCATATGCCTAACCCAACATGTACCCTAACATTACCCTAACCCTAACATTAACCTAGTCTTAAACTTAAGATTTAGTGGTTTGCCTTGTGGGAACCTGATTTTAATCCCCTAATGGGGCCTGAGTCCACATACAGCAAAAGTTCAAAGACTTTTTTTAGACTTATCATTTATTCATTTGGCAGATGCTTTTGTCCATAGTGATGCACAAATGAGTTACAATCCAAGCCACAATAAATCAATGAGCAGCCATATTAATGACTGAGGCACAATGATACTGCTGAAATCTAGACTGCTTAAATTATGTTTGTTTCATGTGAAGTACATAGAAATCCACTGTAAGCAGAATTAGCATATTGTAAATAGTAATGTTACTGTTAATTAGTATTATAAATCACTGTTTGTCAAGGCCACAGTGGGGCTTTAGGAGATTTGCCTTACTCCCTGCAGCTGCTAGCAAACAAAACACCAAATCAGCATGGACCTGCTTATCTGTTCTTATAATTTCTAACAACCAAACGTGCAAGACATCATCATTAATGCTACATCTCTCAACAATCCTACACACAACTTAGTTTGGAAGGTTGCCTTGTACAAAGTTACAGCCCCAAAGAGAAACACTTTAGTCTTCAAATGCCAAGCCTGGTATTTAATTTCTTCTCTGAAAAGCAAATCTCATCTAAATGAAGTTCACACAGATAAAAGGAATAAATTCCTCGCACTCATGAATTGTGGCCAGCTGCAACACGCTGAAGATTACAGAATGTAATCACTGAATCTGGTTTTGGTCTTATCATATCTGGACTGTATTTCTTGTCATACAGTACAGACACACATCAACATACATCTCAGGCGGCAGCAGCATCCTCATAACCTTGCACTACCCAGCAACTCCGACACTACTTAAAAACTCATCTTCACTCCTCCACAGGCACAAACACACACATGAAAATAACACCTTAAGTAACCTTCACAGTCCAGTCTAACCCCAAAGCCCCAAATCGCTGGTGACATGCTGAAAGTTGTTCCCCATCCAAAAGCAGTCTTACCTTTGTGACAGTCATGCAGAATCAGTGGGTGAGGAGCAGGCCAGTGTCCCCTTCAAGCAGAGAGCAACGCCGCAGGAGTGGCAGAGTGATGAGGAGGAGAGGAGGGCAGCTCTGCTGAATATGCAGAGGGAGAGAAAAGAGGAGGGGACAGACAGGTTAGTGTGTCTGGCTCACTAAGTACGAAGAGGCTGATTGCTGCTGCAGTGAAGTAATGGCAGGCAGTCGGCGTGCGGTTGGTTACTACAACAGGGAAAAGCTCCTCGCTAGGATACACCCCTCCTCCTCCCTCCCCAACTGCACACACGCAAACACACACACGCACTGATGATGCACACAAAGTCTGGCTGTCCTACTCTCTCACTCTCTGTCTCTCGCAATATGATTAGAGATGGGCTAATACAGCTTATTGATGAGCAGTCAGGCTGGGCTGCAGGAGGAGGCGGGAGCAGGGCTGCCTGGGACAGGAGAGGAGAGGACTGCAGAAACAGAAAGAGGAAGGGAGGGAGGGAGGGAGGAAGCGAGGGAGGGAGTTGGACGCTGTGTCGCAGTCTGCTACTCAGGCATGGAGCTATAGCTGCACGTCATCTGGTGTTGATAAATGTGTGTGAGTGTGTCTGCATGTCTGAGTGACACCGGCATTGATGGGAGGAGACAAGAACATTTCTGATTTTGCACCTCGTTAAGTGAAAACTATATTGAATCTAATCACTTCTACATGTGAAAACAGTACAGAGACATCCGAACATACACATGGACACGCACAAGAGCACAAACATACACATGGTAAAAGTTGAAAAGCTTCATTTTTATAATCAAATCCTTTAACCTGAGCAACATTTATGTATTATTGTTAACAGACATCTAGTGGAATTAAATTGTGATGATATGATCAGATTGTGTCATTGCCTCAGACAAAACTGAGATTAAAAAGGAACTAAATCAATTATTAAAGCTTTTGTTTAATACATATGACGAGTTTTGTCTGAGTGGGATAATGAACATCAGTTCAGTTAATTCAGATTTTGCATACATCTGCAATATTCTGTGATATATAAACAGTCAGAAAATATTCTTATTAATGTCATGATACATATTTTAGCCCTACATATACCCCAGACTTGAACCTTAACTCTTGACTTTCTTATCCTACATTTGCAGTCTTAAATCCAGATCAATATCTCAAAGAAATCTGATGTATGGTATCTTAATTTTGATGTCTCTCTTTTTTTCCCCCATGTATTCATTTTCCTTGTAAGGAGACAAGGATCATAGCACAAAGGTTCCCACCCACAGCCACAGAGCAACACATCTTTGTCATACTAATTGTATAAATAGAGGGATGCGAGAGACAGGCCAAGATTCCAGCTCAGTTACCATGGCTTAACTTCCCATCGCCGTGTGAGACTCTTCTCTAGTGGCTGCGGCCAACAATACTGGCTTTGTGTTGTGCATCCACATGTACGCACTCGTGTTTGTGTGTGTGTACTGTAAGTGTCTGCACATGCTGGAGGAAAAGGTCACAAAGACTCCATACCGAGCGACATGAGAGAAACTGTCCATTGCAGGTGACAGGTGATTTTGGTTTTCTATTTGTTTTTGTTTTTTTCAGTCAGCCATATTGTCATTGAGTGGTCATTTCACTCCTCAAACTCAGTCTTTAGGAGTGTCATCTGAGGCCCCACTCTCAGTATTTCCTGTCTGGAACAATAGTATTTCCCATGTCTGTGTGCTTATAGAGGGTGGAGGGAGAGGGTCTTAAAAGTATATGTGAGAGGAAAACATCCGGCATACAATACTTCCACCAAAGTCGGACTACGATAGTAGTTAGTCGTGCATATTGAGCAGGTATTATTGCTTGCCAAATCTTAATATAGTTGGTTGTACTTTAGTATTAGAAACATGATGATAAATGTGTTTGTGTGTTACAATAAATGCACTAACAATCCTTGAATCACTTATGGCTTAAAAGCATTTTCACCACAACCTAAAGGGGTTTGGCATTTAGGATCATTTAAATGAAAAGAACACAAGTAGGTTAGTCATTTTCTATAAACTTCATGAGTATGAGCTGGTGTGAAACTTACATGTTGTGCCATAGCACTGACTCTTTGAAGTTTAATTCTTCAGGATGCTGGAAATGCGTAATTCTTTCCAATTTACATCACGACAGAGGTGTGAGAGGAACAGACATCATCCACTGGGTGGAGGTGGCAAATACATGGACCTACAGAGCAGGAGGAGCCACCGTGTCTCACATGTTCCACGAAATGTCAACATGCTCCTAAAAAAATGGAGGTGGGAGGAAAGAGCATCTTCAAATTTTCATCGTGAAAG
The DNA here is from genome assembly GCA_023238725.1 of Scortum barcoo. NCBI lineage: Eukaryota > Metazoa > Chordata > Actinopteri > Centrarchiformes > Terapontidae > Scortum > Scortum barcoo. The sequence continues at coordinate 8,849,866 of CM041531.1, read as the reverse complement.
CCAATATGCACGGATGTCAACAATACTCAATTTAACAAAACAGAATAATAAACATCAGTGGTCACTGTCTGGTTTGGCTGCACACTTTATATCAATGATTCCTTTCTGTTCCAGTGAATTACTGAACGTCTGTTTTGAATTAGGAATTTCCTTTCCTTTTTGTTTACTATTCTGACCCTCTGACAGCTGTGTAACCTGGGGAGTCCACGATATTTAACAGTTTGCTGCCATCTTGTGGTGAAATCATATTGTTACTGCCATGAGTTGCTTGGCTCAGATATTACCAATGTGTTAGAAATTTCCTTATTTATTTTTATTAGACTTTTGAGAGACTTCTTTTTAAGAAGACATATAAACCAAAGGGCTTAAATTGTTTCTAGTTGTGGATCTTGTGGAAACAAATGACTAACTAATGAACTGCAGCCAACAGGACAAAGAGATAAAACAAAATCCCCTTCATTGAAACCAGCTGGTGTTTAAGATGGACTCTGATCAAGACACATTAAAAACCTGTTATCGTTTTTAACAAAAAAAAAAAGTCAACTTGGTGAATACCAATCTTGTGAAGACTAATAATCAATGAAAGCAAATTATTCAGAGCTGTAACAGTTGTTAAAGTTACAGAGCTGTAACCTGCAAATTTCCTGAACCCAATGAAAAAACAGGCTCAATATGTATCACACAGAGATAATAATCTTACTCACTTAATGTAATATTACACCAGTGAAAGGTACTAAAAATAAGCTATTTGATAAAATGAAAAAATAATGTCACATAATTTACTTTAATTCTCTTCAAGCAGTCTGGAAAACTCTTGTGAGGTAAGCGGTCACAAATGTCCTGCATTGGTTTCTTTAAGTGTAAAATCTCATTGTGCACATTGTGTTTCCTCTTTTATTTTGATTATCTCTCCTGACCTTTCATCTCCTCACCCCTTCGTTATCTCCACCTGGTTTCCTCGCTCACCTGCCCCTGATTACTGCTATCAGCTCATTTCACACATTATCTTTATATTGCTCCATGTGTTTGTCAGTCTCCAGCATTTTCTCTGGTGTTAGTTTCTCCTGGTTTTGGGTCCTTCTTATGTCTCCCAGTGTTTGAACTTTTGCCTTTTCCCTGCCTGATACAGTTACCTTTCTTCGGACTGATCTCCCACCTGGTTTCCACAAAAAAAGACTTGATTACTTTGAAACTCACCTTGTGTCCTGCCTCTCTGCACGTCTTGTGAGCCTTTGTCTTTACCAGAACCTTTAAAGTTTATCTGATTGTGCAATGCAAAACAAACATTAATATAAGAGAGGTACAAACTAGGATTAAGTAGAGAAATCATATTTTCTTTCCTTCTGTACTTAACTGGCTTTTCATCTATAATATAAAATTATAAAACTCAGAATTACTTTTGCCTCCTGTTGCCTTGGGAACGTTATGAAGTGATGTCATCAGGAAAGCTGCAAACCCCGTGAAGAAGACATGATGACGATGATGACATGATGACGTCCGCAAATCAGTCTCATTTGCCAACAAAAATAATAATAATAAATAATTCTTTTTGTAAAGCTACGGAACTTGTTTGACTCATCAACGTTTTGTAAGTTTGAGCCATGTGTTTATTAAGGTCTGAAATAAAACAAGATGAGAACTTAATTATTCCAGCACTTTCTGTGATGTAGTAGTGCTTGCTTATCATAGGAAGTCATTAGAAATGACTCTTTACATTAAGGTAGTGAGAACAGAGTGTTGGGGGAATCACTATGTCTGTCTTGTCTTCTCTTGTTCATCAAACCGCAGTTTTTGCAAGTTCCCGCAATTTCATCGCATAAAATTGCATAAATATCCCACATATTCCATCACATTTTTTAAGAAAACGTGCCACATAAGCAAGTATTTTTGCCCACAACAACCACAAAAAAAAACTCATTTGTGAAAAGGGCTCCTTCAGCTCCACCTGCTGCCCAAATCCAAACAGCCAATCAGATCAGAGTATCTGATGGCGCTTCAATTACTGATCCTGCACAGACTTCACCATGCATGTGCTCACTTGGGGTAATGGTGGCTAACCAACAACTAAAAAACCAAGCAATGAGAGAACAACAGTTCACATATAAGATAAGTAAACAGAAGAAGAGCAGTGAAGGAGAGCAAGTTACAAAGAAAGAATTAGACAAAGCTATGCTGTGGGGAGGGACTTTGGAGATTAACTAGCACAGTGTGAAGGGGAGGCTTTAAACTAGCTAGCTAACGAGAAAATCAAGATCCTAATGTCAGCTGAACTGAATGGCTGCTTCTAAAAATTATTCCTAAAACTGTATTTTACCGAGACATTACCTCCACAAACGTCACATCGATCATTAGCTGATTTTAAATATCAGGTTAGGAATGACATTGTATTTAATTGCACTGCATCGAGCTTCTTAAAGGGATAGTTCGGATTTGTTTGAATCAGGGTTAGATGAAGCACTTATTCATCGTCAGGGAGAACTTGAACTTGAACCGAAGAACATCCGTACTGTGTTATGCTGCAGAACAGCTGTTGGGGTTAATGGTCTATGGAAGAGACAACACATACAAGGAGATAAAAATGAATGATTATGACAGCAATGACGAAATGCTGTTCACTGTGGAGATAAATTAAGAATTTGTGCGTAGGAATATGGATACAATACTATGGTTGAGAAAATTTAAAGGAAAGGGCTGTCTGACTGCAAGATAAAGCACTAAAAATGTTGTATAACTCTTTTTTTTTTCTTGTTTTTTTCGATGAAGTAGCTAAAATATCTTTTGCTGCTGACCCCATATACAGCAGTACATCTCTCAGGCTGCTTCTCCAAACTGGGAGCATGCTGACCACCTTCTGTTGTACTCGGGGTAAGTATCTCATACAACCCTACTATCTATTGTTTTAAGTCAAATGTCCAAAAGTTTGATTACCAAACTCATCAGAACCTTTTCTGAATTGGCTTTTGTATTCATTCTTATTCAGAGATTAACAAGACAACCAACCCTCAATATGTCAAATAAATTGAATTATGCTCAATGCAGGCTCAGTTTAACTTTTGGCCAGTCAGTATTTACAGATTCATTGTTATCACACAGCTCTCAGGCTGGCTTGTCAAACAAATAAAAACTGCAACTGAAAGACTAATTGGTTGTGTATAACTGAGGTTAAAACATTGCTGACTTTGTTTTTGTGGTGATTTATTGGTTTCCAGACATTATCTACAAGGGCTTTAATAAGTGCAAAACACGGATGTGGTGTAATATGAAGCCTGTGTACATTTACAGTAAATGTAAAGACAGAACTGTAAAATGACAAACTACTAAACCCCACTTATATGCAATTACACATTTCATGTTCTTTACAGCAGATAGAGGCCACCACACATCCACCACCTCAAAATGCGTAGCTCACACACACACGTGTATACAAAAAGGCAGTACTAATATACATTCATCTATAGGCTGTACCACTGGTCATCCATCTTTTCCATCTTGTAAAACTGATCTATTGTGTTTTTTAAATTCTTGAGAAATGATTATTTTATTTCTTCCCCCACTAGTATACAGGATTTTGCTCTCCACAGCTGATAAACCATATAATTGAAGCACTTTGGAAAACAATTGGAGGCAATAAATTTGTAGTTAGATTTCCTGAAATCTCTGCCAGCAGGCCTCATATTTTCTAATATATTTGTACAAGGATTCCTTTCATTGTTTATTAATCCCACTGATGCACATCAGTGCTCAGTGGAATCCCTCATGATTCATTCAGAGTGAAGTCTGAGGCAGTGTGATTCTGTAAGACATTATTTAATCAATCCACGCAGCAGATGACTGTTACAAAAGACAAAATCTGACATAACCAACCGCTGTATCACCGTCTCATGCTGACTACCTCTCAGGGAAAAATTGGCAAGGATGTGCAAACCACTGGAAATGTCAGAAAGCCCACCTTAGGGACCCCTTTTACTTAGGCCCCTCAGCTGACTCACTGTTCAGAAACCACATTATACTAACAGTCAATTGGGTGACTAACCTTGCAGACTGAAGGCTGCTTGAATAGGTAATTTAAAAACTGCAATGCAAAAGCAATTTTATGCTTGAGATGAAGATGACATACAAAGTTGAAACGTCTCATCCAGCATCTCAGAAACTTAACTGTGCCATTGTTCAGAAGCTGTTGTTTCGTAATGCCTCCAAATGTCCCACTTTAGTTACCATTAATCCACATCTACATCTTCAGTTCTAGCCATAAAGAAATTTGATCGAGGCCGCTGTATGTCCTTTTAATTCAGTGAGTGGATGCTCTCCTTAGCAGTTCTCAAAACTGGATTTATGGCACATTTTCAACACTCTGGGCCTTGCAACACATTAAAATTAGACGCAACAAAATATGTCCTGGACTGAAGCCTATCCACAGGTGGCACTGTGTTTCTGTGTCCTAAGACACTCGGACACGCACCGAACATACATTACTCTTCTGCTCTGTTACTGATTTCTCTATTCCTTTTTCATTTTTCTTCCTTGGTGGCCAGCTGACAGCGGAGGGACGGAGAGAGAGAGCTGACAATGATGGAGGAGAGAGAAGACAATATTACACAACAAAAGGTATGCGGTCAGATTTTAGTCCGGATCCACAGTGTATGGCGTGCACCAAAAACCAACTCAACCACCAGAAAGTTCTTATTTAAAGAGGAGTTCACTCCAATACTACCCCCAGCTTTCTCCTTCCTACCCCAACTGAGCCCCCCCCTCCCATCTTCGGATCCTTTAACACTGGCCCGCTGCATGATTTCCCCTCACAGAAATTGTTGCTCTAGTGGAACATTTAATGCACAGGGGCTCAAATTTCGGCTTCCCCGGTGCACAGCACCAAGTTCCAGCCAGCCACAGTCTGCACACAAACCACTTCCTCTATCTGAAGCAAAGTGAAGAAGAAGAAGAACAGTGTCTTTTTATCGCCACCAGCTCGTGTTATCTCTCTGATTGTCGCAGTCTTTGACCCAAGCTGAAGAAGAAGAAGTGAGTCAGATCATTAAGAAATGAACAGAGGAAAGCAAAGCACTTGATAGAGTTCAACAGAAACAGGAAGTATGAGAGGGTGAGCGTGATTGAGGTTCTAATCAGTCAGTCTTGTGTATTTCATAAGCGCACGCAATGCCGAGTCCTCACGAGCGTGTGTCTCTTTGTGTAGTTGATGCATAGCTCAACCATGAGTAGACAGCTCCACTGCATTTTCCCTCAATAAGCAAACATATCGCTCCAGTCTTGCCTCCTCCTGAAGCCATTTTTCCACCGGTTTTTAATTCATCCAAGCCTCCTCTCTTCTCTACAGTTCCCTTCCCAGAACCGCTCATTTTCTTTTATTTTTTCACCTGCTGGTCATTGGGGCAGATTTACAGAGTCCTCTGATGGAAGAAAAAAAAAAAAAAAGCCCCCAGCTCACACCAGACCGTGATTCATGTCAGTGTCAGGACACTTCAGGAGTTAAAGCTGTTGTGATGTTATTATAATTTTTAAAAAGGTGCGTAACCCCTCTTCCTGCTTTTTTTAATAAACCTTGGTAACTGGTGGTAAGTTATAAATAGTTAGATTTATAAAGGTAATAGATACCGCAGCAGAGATATTTTAAGGAGGGAGATATATTACATAAGTGATTTAGCGTTTAGTGTCGCTCCCATTTGGAAAAAGACGCATACCGAGCAACCGGGCACACACATGCATTCTTCCTTTCTTTCTCTCTCTTTGTCACTGCGTATCTGTCTCTTTTCCTCTCTCTCATACCCATTCACCACACACAGAGTCTGGAAAACAACACACTCACATTAAGTCAATGACAGCAGTACAAAGGCTCAACATGTGGTAGCAGTTAAGCAGACCTTTGCAATCCAATAGACCTAAAATGAAAAAAAAATGAGTGGGGGCATTGCAAACAACTTCACAACAGATATACAGTATATACAATAGGAGAAAGAGATAACTTTTGCCCTACATACGGTGTCAAGGTCAGATACAAATGTTATCTAATTGTATGACAGAAAAGTAAAAAACGCTACCCTACTTCAGTTCCGAATTTTCTCTTTACAATAGCCAAAGGCTATATATTTGGCCCTCATAAAAGTCATGAGCAAGGGGAAAACACATTCAAAACTTATAATTCCCACAGGGTCATTCACTGAACTGATTGAGTGAGTCAGTTTGGCAGACACTGTACATTTAAATATTCCTTTGGTCAGCTCTGTCCCCACCAATGAATACGGGGGGCCTTTTATGTTCATTTGGTTTCCATTTGGGGCCAAGCTGAGGCACAGCGCTGGCACTTAACACGTCTCTGTCTTGTTTCTTTAAATTTTACGGTTCTACCATGCCATGAAGGTGTTTAGGTAGGTATATAAGTATAAATTCCACATATAATTCAGGTATTAAACAAATCTTACTGTAAAAACATTGAAAAAATATGTTTTTTTTATATTCACCCATGATTGATGAGACAATGCCAATGTAAATCATCCCTTTGTATTGTGGCTTCAGTGAAACTCTTTTTAAGAGAAACCATAATGTAATAGTACCATTTAAATCCATCCTTTCTGCCCTCCATCAGTACAAACAAAAACTTTTTTTTGTCTTTTTCTTTCTTTCTTCTAACTAAGGTCCTCTGAGCGAGTTGATTCGATCTTCTGCTGAGATGATAGCGCAACAAAAACAGAAGTGGCGTGGATTGAGGCTGTGTGGTCTTTCTTATCTCCAAAGTAGCAAGGACAGACAAAGGAGCTCCTAGTCCAGCCTTAAGTCCAATGCTCTTTCTTCAATTAGTGCAACTCCCGTCATTGCTTACACAGTTTTTTGGACAACCTGAAGTTTTCACTCTCAGGCTTAGCACTAACTACAGCTTATCATAAAAGCAAAGGAATGCTCTTGAACCTCCTGCAGAAGTCTGCATCCCTTTCAGTGGACTGCCAAAAGTGAAAACAAAGACTCTTGAGTCATGTTTGCCTACACTTGAGGGTCAAAAAGTTGGGTCCGTCACTTGAAAGCTCAAAAACGTCCAAAGAAAATTCATCATCTTTTAATTTCTGAGAGAGTAAGAATGACTACTGAATGGTTCAGGGATAAAAAAAAACCAGAGGGATTTATTTCAATTTTGTAAATTTGTTTCTTGTGCGCTCTTTGACTCTTCTTCTGTTTTCTGTTCTGTTTTGTTGCATTTTTTATATCAGACAAATGGGTTGAATCCCTACTTCTAAGGATTGACTGCGTTCCAGCTTTCCTCTTGATTGTGTTTGATTGACTCGGTAATCAAACTTGGAGCTCATGCGAGGTCGCCTGAAACCAGTAGCATATTTCTGCCATATGGAACAAGTGACACAGTGTTGTTCAATCTGGGCATTTGCTTTGATTTATTATGACATAAGGCAATTCAGATACAATTTCCCACAACAGAGGTATTAGATCACATTAAAAACATTTTTGTTATGTATGATTTTAGAATAAAGAAAATAAAGGCATGCTCTTTCCAACTTTTAAATACTGGGTTGAGAAATTACATCATGGGTCTGAGGGAGCGAGAGAGAGTCTGTTGTTGTCCAATAACCATCCAGCGTCTTTATAAAAGAACAGATAAAAAAAAGAATGTGTTTTGTCAGTGTGACTAAAATAGTCAAACAGCAATCTGTTTGCCTTATGAGTTGAGTTGATGAGCTAATACCTCATTATGTAGCGACTAATAGCTCATATACACAGTCACATCTGTGTGGAAACAGCTGTTGTTGGGAATGAGTATTTGAAGTTGTGAGAGGGGATGCAACCACATGAATTGGGTGCAAGGCCTGCATTTTTCTTTCTGGGTTGAAGACCAAACACAATAATTTAATTGTATAAATCTGCATGTTCCTGGCCTGTGAAGGGTTTGAAGCAGACTTACTCATTCGTCATCCAAGTTTTGCTTCTCTGATCAGACAGGCATCGAGGCTGATAAACTGTAAATGACCAGTGATACAAAAGCAGAAGGTGTACTTAATGAATCTGGAGAAATAGTTTGTAGTCTCAAGTCTGCAGGTCCAGTATGGACTCATAAACTGTGTAATTGAACTGGGGTTCCAGCTGTCAACATCTACAGGGGACATATTTACCTGTGCCTCGCAGAGGAAAGACGCTCTGCATGCAGGGACCCTGTGCAGCTCCGGACCGTGCTCCTGGAGCCGTGCCATCCTCATACTGTAAATCACAGAGCAGTAGGGGTCGTTGAAAAAGTTTAAAAGTCAGAGTTGGTATTTCCAGCTAAACAGCTCATTCCTGGACACCAGCTGTTTGGCAGAGTATGAATGGGAAAACGGACAGCTATTTATCTCTGTGGTTCTTTGGTAAAGGTAGCCGATGCATTTTTTTCTTGGCTCCTTTTTCAGACTTTGTTGTGGACAGTCCCATTATATGTTTAATGTAGTGTGTCTGGTGTAATTGGCAAGGCTGTGGTGTGTGTTTTAATCTGTATATACTGTCTGTATGGAGCCCACTAAATGTTATATAGTCCAGATACTGCCCAAGAGATTACGTCGAATCATAAAATGTCATTTAAGCTTGTTCAAATGTCCATAAAGGTGGCACTATTTAAGAGATGTTCAACTGACTTGGAAATCATACATACAGTCTAAATTTGTCCATTATTTGCCAATACATATTAAGGTACAAGAACTGACCTAATGTGATTTGGACACAAGGATTTTGGAGGCCCCCTCCACTGTGTTTGACAATCTAAATCTGACCATTTTAACTCAACACAGACTCCAATGTCCATAATTAAGTACAGCAAAGACTGTGTAATTTCTTACACATCAGCATGTTCTCTTTGGGACAGCATATGGACCAATACAACATTCAAATCTGTAATCATGTACAGCCCTTCATCACCCCATCGTGTATACACATGATCTACAGTGTAGATGAGGGTACATAGTCTGCATTCAGTGAAACATTAAATCCAAATTTAGCAGAATAGTTCATTTCTTTTTGTTTGGTTTTTTTTTTCTTTCTTTCAATAAAAGCTCCTCTAAGTTTCAGCCTAAGTGGCATGGACCCTGCACTTGATTAAGTCAGAGCTTTGTCCACATAATGTTTTAATTGTTGATACTTTATAAAATGAGTTTGTTTTCTAGAACATGTGGTGACCAGAGACACCAATAACTTTCCTGACTTATTTCACATTGGGCTATCATCTATTCCAATGACACTTTTTTAAACCTCACACAGGATTCCCAGTATAACCACAGTTTGATGTGTTAGCCACTGGGAAGCTGCAGTCAGTGACAATAAAGGAGGAGCAAAGCCAGATTTGTCAGTCAGGGGAATCCGACAACCTTTCAGTCCCAAGTCCACTCTTCTAACCTTTCGGCCATTACTTCCCACAGTTACAGATTTACGTTTCAAATTTCCACTAAGTGTCTAGGGGCCTCTGACTATAGACCCTGGTGGTGAGAGGCCTCTAGTACAAGAACTTCAGGCTCGTTCAGTTATCCATCCTCAATGGCACATGCTACAGATACTATTTCTCAGATTATATGTACCCAAAGAATAGCATGTGACTTTGTTTTTGTGTCCAAATTATTGTTGAAACATCATTAAACCAACCATGCTATCTTAAACATGTTTCCCTAGATGAGAGACTGCTACGAACTGCAATGTGGCAACTTAATATGATCATTATTCCATGATAATGTAGTATCACAAATCGATATATTTCTTGGTATTCCATCTACACATGGAGAACTGCTTGTACCAACGTAATCACATTTTTGTTTGTTTTTAAAATCTCAATGTAAGCAATTAATTCTGGTTTTGCCCCCTGAGAGGCCCCAGCTGTAATCTTGGCTGATGCTATTAAACACAATGTACAGAACAAACTGTGACTGAATTAGATCCCATTTAGGGCAGACACCTTTTGCTTGCCAAATCAAATAGTTCTTTGAAAAATACAAACATAGTTAGGGAAACTGAATCTGTCTTCTCCTGAGCAAATGAACTGCCAAGCCTGGTACGAAAATAAACAGGAGGTTTAAACTCTCGTTGGAACAGTAGCTGCCAGGGTGTAGAACAACATAAAATACCATCACACATAGACTTTCCCTTTGGAAACACCACACCACAAGATGTGTTGAATTAACCGTTGATGTGTTATCATAAGGATTGCATTTAAAAAGTCTGTGAGAAGGACTTAACTTGGTGTTTGAGTGGTCAACCTGCAACAGACAATTGCATATAAGCCTCGCGAAACCTAATAATTACAAGCAGAAAATTGTAGACAGTTTGGTTTTCCACTGAGATCCAAGAGGAGAAAAAAAGCCTCGTACAATTTTTCCATCTGTCTCACAATGAATGTAAATGCAAACGCAATGAAACAGGAGTGTGTGTTCTCCCATAATGAAGACATGACGAAAGCAGACGTTTATGTTAGACCACAGGACGGCATGACCTAAGTCTCTGTATGAGGACTTCTGAGATGTGAGCTGCTTGATTGGATATAGGAATGCGGCGAGGGATCGTATTGATGTATTTTTTTTTTAATGTATGTTCTGGTAAGTAACAGTATATAATAGTATGTCAGTGACCGTCTCACACTCAGCACATATCCTTTATTAGGAAGCAGACTGGAGAGAAATCCTTACTGACATATAGCACATTACAATGTCCATGGAAAAAATTTCACGAGGGCAGCATGGCTTTGTGTTTAAGCTGGGTGTCGAGAGACATGGCTTTGCCGTGAATCTGGATGTGTGAGTTTTGCGGCGTTCCGTTGTCGTCCATCTTGTGGCGTGTGGCTTTAGTTTCCACATTAGTCTGTTTCCCACTATTGCTACTGGCATAGCCCAACCTGCACAGCGCTCTGCCAGAGATCTGGAAAAGTTAGAATGACTCACTCAAGCTCAGACAGAAACATTTACTTCTCTCACTCTCTGTATGTGGCTCTTTAATATGTATGTTTTTTAATTCACAGTATATTAAGATTTTCGATTGGTGTTATGCTGGTAATGCAGTTGTTTCACTTCTTAATTGTTTTATCACTTTGGAAATTCATGCAATGGAAATATGGTAACAAACACATCAGAGCTCAATACCGTGCTATTGAGGCAAGTTAAGATGATTTTAATTAGCCAAAGAGCACTTGTTTGATTTGTAGATTCATGGTTCCAGTGATGACTGTTTGTCTTTAAAACTGCTGAATTGATCTGGACGTCCACGGTGGATCCAGCAGCAGTAGATGACGAAAGCACAGGGATGTGCCAAATCTCAGAAACGCTGAGCGAGGTCCTCTGAGAGCGATGAATTAACATCCCCAGACAAACTATTAAGTGGCTAATAATAGTGCTGCAGACATTTCAACCAAAGTTTTTGTTCTTCAGCTGTAGTGTCAATAGTATAAGTACTGTGATGATGTTTGTGTTTTGGACACCAATCAACATTTAATGTCAAATTGAGAAGAAAAATAAAGTGCTATCCAACAAGGGCATTACGTTCCCGAAGAGAACTGTGTCGTTGATTGATCATGGATTTTTTTATTTTTACAACAAATGGGAAAATAAACTCCACAGCAAGCTGACAAAACCATAGTCTTGATATTTTATCCCATATAAAACTATTACGGCTAATGTGATGTTCTACAAAATTTTAATTAGTGGAGCTTAAATATGCTTTAATTGATTTCTGGCATTATCACCAGCTTATGAGGATGTCTTAGCAATCAGTTACTCAGACACAGAGCAACATCCACATGCATCTGAAGCAACGTTTCCTGCCACCTGACAAAACTAGAACAGTTTTTCGCTGTTTGAGTATGTTCCCAATAGCCATCTGGTAACTTTAGCTTTGGGCAGAGACAAAAAAACTAGTGTCTTCTTCTAAGTGAAGTAGACCTTTCACATGTGGCGGCTATGGCTCAGCAGGTGGACCAAGTCCTTTTCTAATTACAGGGTTGGTGGTTTGATTCTTAGTTCCCCCGTACTCATGCCTAAGAGTCCTTGGTCACAACCCCAAATTTTTCCAAAGGTCTGGCCAGTGCCTTGAATGGTAGCACGCTGTCATCTGTGCGTGAGGTTGACAAACTGTGAAGTGCTTTGTGTCAATGTATTCTTTGAATGCAATCCATTTACATTCAACAGCATAATTTCATTTCATGTTGATTTTAGAAAATACTGAATAATGAGGGTTTAGGGTTTTAGAGCGTTAGAGTTTTATCTGATTTTATTATTTAAGCCAGTGCCCAATAATGGTAATAATAATAGATTTTGGGGGTTTTATTGAGAGTCTGCGTCTTGCCAACAGGTAAAATTACATTGAAAGGTGCCCTAGGATGCAGGTCATCCAATGAACACTAAATACAGGCTCATAAAATTCTCTAACTGAAGGAAAGCGACTGCAGATTTCCTACTAACTTCACAGTGCAAAGTCACTACATTTAAAGAGATAATATTTACCCAAATACAGTCCTGATTGCTTGGAGACGTTACCCAAAGTCATGAATCGTGCTTGCCTTTCTGTGCCAGACCTATTGGACTTGTTCTTGGGACAGGCTCCAGCTCCCCACGACCGTGATAATAATAAGGCCTAGAAAATGAATGATGGGAGTACAAAACAGTTGGTCACGTGCCTATTATTCGGCCAGCTCTGCTTATTTACCCGCAAATTAACAGAGGCTCAGCACATAACTCCGCATTTATGATTTGCAGTTCCCAAACATACCACTGGGACTTGCACATAATAATATGTGGGTTGTATTACATATTTCCACTTTGGCTTAGCTGTGGGTGGACAGTCTTTGAAGCCTAAAACCACAGATCTCAGGTTGAGTTTGCATCTATGATGGACTGTTTATTCTAAATGCCATCTTTAGAACACGTCCTCAGAAAAATGAAGAGCAACCACAGAGAGTTTCACTCACAGAAAGAGATCCCTGCTATGTTTATTTACTCATCACAGTATAATTTTGCTTATAGGTGGATTAGACACGTGACTTTTCTACAACAGAGGAATCTTCTTAAGCCACATTGATACTCACAGTGAATAGCAAGAAAAGGCTTCGAGACATACTGTAACCCGAAAAATAATTTAAAAAACACACTCTGCCTTATGTAGAGCAACAGGATTTCTGCAGACAGCCTGAAAAACCACCAAATTCCTCCCAGCCTGCTCTCTGTCACTCACGTACTCCTCATCCAAATCCACTCATGTTGCTTTGATTTTTATTGTTTCAACACTGGTTGACCATTTCTTCTCATTCCTGAAAGATGATTTAATAGTAATTTAATATAAAGTGCAACACAAAACCTGGGCTTGAGATACTATTTGTCTTTGTATTTTTAATTGTAAGACTATATTTAACAGCAGTTAGAGTTAACAAGGTAGATTTACTCAAATATGTTGAGTTTTTCCATTTAGCGCAACTTTATATCTTCATTGAATGTTTCTGTGGGTAAAATCACTTCACTTCACTACAGTACATATATTTTTTTGTGGATAAAAGAGGAGTCTTGTTCGGTTCGTGGATTCGACAGCAATAATAATAATAATGCTTGACAGAGAGCTCTGCAAGCGCTTCCGGCAAATGACCTCCCAACACTTTCTCCAGGTTAATGCTTTATGCAGGGCTCCTTGCTGGAACTGAGCAGTAATATCTCCCTGCCGACGATACAGGGCCAAAAACGAGCTGCTGGAACAGTAACATGTTTCAAAAAGGCTCCTTGGAGGAGCTCCTCTAGTCTGTGCTCTATGGCTCTAAAAAACATTCATTGTTTTATCCTGCCCTTGCCTTACTTGGCTGTGATTTGTGGAAAGTAACATCTCCACGGGCAATAAGCTGCAGCATGTACAGCTGAATGTTTGAATACGTTTTCCAAAAAATATGTTTGCACAGTAACAGAGAACTGGATGTGACTTCTGACAGTTGCTGGCATGAAGACATATGCATATGAAACATCTAGTATCAGTGGATGGTGGCGGCCTCACACTCAGATCTGATATTCTGAATCTTCCCTCCCAGTTGGTTAATATTTTGGAGTAAAAGGGTGAACACACCCTTGCGTTGTTTTGTTGCTTTAGATCTCATGCACTTTTGGGGAAGTCCTTCCTCAGAGGAGAGATATGAAAGAGAAGCAGCGAAGAGAGAGATGATTTTCTCAGTTCACATCAAAACTGAAGAGCCTTTGTGACTGCTTGGCTTTAGAATCAAAGCCTGATTATAGCAGTGGGAAAGTACTCACTTCAGCTCTAGGGGGTGTTCATAAACATTATTTGTATTTGTATCTGTCCAGAGATAAAGAGCTAAATATCTGCAAAGAAATTTCAGTTAGCAGTGAAGTTGTTGTGGGGAACTTGTGTATTTGTGTGTATTTGTCAGCTTGGTTTTATGTTTTTTTTCTGCCCCCTAGTGGCCACAAAACGATCAGTGCATCTTTAAAGAGCAGCTAACTTGCCTTTTAAAACATCTTGTGTATCAGTGAAAAATTTTGTATCCCAAAAAAATGCAACTTGAGAGGTTTCCAGAGGCTTTTCGACTCCAATAAAAAACACATAATCGAATTGTAAAAGATTTGCAAAAAAAAACTGGCCGTTCAAAAACCAACATCATTTCCACTTTGGCTGCTGTGCTAATACTTAAGTAATGATGCCTCAGTTAAACCCCCCTGAGACCACGCCTGGAGGTCTCAAACAAGACAACATTATGATGGGTGATAGATGCAGTGTCTCAACATGAGGCATGCTCTCAGCCTGAACTCCGAAAGGGGGTTTGGCTGTTTGCTTCTTCACGTCTGATCCCAGAGGACTTGTCCTGTGTCTGGCCAGAGCTCCCGTTCTAGCCTCGGGAGGCGGCCATGTATAAACGTACAAACAGATAATCCTGGGGTGATTGAGGTAATTGCTTGCAGTTGTGGTATGGTGTTAGAGAGGGCCCTGAAAAGGTGAGGTAAGCGCAGCTTCTGTTCAACATTGATTTCAGGCCGCTCCTTACAGTGGGACTCTTTACGGCTTATATGTGCTGGAGGAGGGAAAAAGAATAAGATTTCAAAACCCAATTTTTCACACTCCGTTTAGATCTGGTCCCTCTAACCCCAGTCCCCGCTTACTGACATTGAGCTAAATACCTACATAGCAATTTAGGTTAGCAGCAAAGCATTGAGGAGAACTGCCCACCACCCCCTCTGGTCTTGAAACACTGACAAAAAGAGCCCAACTCCTTAACTGCACTGGCACACTGCCTTCATTCAAAGCACCAGACCTTAATCGTAATTGTAGGCTCCTCTCCGATCTATCATTTGTCTTGCAAGCTGACAGTGGGAGATTCTTGTGCTATGAGTTTATGCCCACAGCACTGGATGAAACAATTCTTGTAATGAGACTTTTCATGTTTATGGAGAACATTTTAACGTTATAATGACTTCCAAACCTCTCTAACTCCCTGATATCGCCTCCAATTTGGGAATGTTTTATTCCGATATAGTTTGATGGACAAGGAATGCTTTCTTTAAAACGTTTCCGTGTTGTATCATCTTGTTAGTCAGCCTGAGGAAATGACTGTATGTTCACGATGTAAAGTGGTATACCTCGTAGACCTGCCATTGCCTTAAAACAATATAATGTCAGCAGAAAGTACAACATAATGTCAATATCATGTTGATGTTTTTATAGTTCAAGACAGAGGAAAAGTCTTGATGTCAAATGCAGACATTTGTACTATATCCAACCACAGAGTATCACTTACTTCCACTCACCTAATGCAGTAACTCATTTCAAGAGCCCTGCCCATTGATATTTACATCCGCGGTGTTCTGTTAACGTTTTCAGGCACCCGCGGTAGGCACAGGGCTTCATTTCCTGCCTTGAAAGAAACAAGGGGGCCAACAGTCTACTGGGATGAAGTAATGAAGGAAGAAAAAACCCAATGAGCTTTTAAGCACATTTAATGAAAGCAAGTCTTGATTCGTTCTTGTTTTTGAAAGCCTGGTTGTCCTGTCATTTAAGCATAAACACTGGCTTGATTTCTGTGATCCGTGTTTTTTCTGTGCTGAAAAGAAAAAAAAGGACGGGGACTGCTAAAAAATAGGAAGTTAGAGATTTATCAGCTAACAGATTTTCAGATAGACAGCTGCTCACAGGATTGATATCAGATCTGGATATCTGAAAAACTCAGATTTACCTCCATGATGAATTTCACAGGGACTTCATAGTCTCACATGGCTGTTACACCGCCTGTCTGCTCAGGGTACTGTATGTGTGATAGCTGTTTTTGATGGCTAATTATTCTTACTCCTTAACTCCTTCATTCATCACTCTCTGTAAGACCTATAATATATTTTTCTATAAATCTATTTACACCTTGCCATTTCATTTGAAGCCATTCAAATGAAATGGTAAGCCATTTGTCCAATGTACCCACAGAGTATATGACCACCATATACCCAGTATGAACCAAATTAACACACTGATTTCAGTTCTTGATGCAGCCTCTATCTGCCCCAACTCCACCACCATCAAGGTCACAATAATGATTGGTAAGCTGGGTTTTCCAACACACTATGGAGCTCTTCTCCCAACAGAGACAACGTGAAAATATAATATGCATTATACAAGCAGCATTTTACGCATCAAATAGTCCCACCAAATTTAAATTCTCCACTCTTAAACCTACAACGACTGATTATTTTTGGCCACATGGGGGCAGCAGAACAAGCTGTAAAGACAACACAAACATACTATCGAGGGTTGGTAATGTTGAGGAAACCAACCAGAGTAAGTTTTCCCGAAACATAAGAGCCACAAAGAGAGAGCATTGTTGTCGTCACTAACCGTTTCCAGTTACCTCACGTCTCTTTCACATGTGTGAAACACCTAACATCATCATAATGAGCATACACCACCCACATCGCTAATGTTGGGCCTCACAGTGTCACTTTTTAAGGCTTACTTTATCCCACCTCCTTTTGGCTGCATCCTTTTCTTACTATGTCTTTCTTTTAACTTTAAATTATCTGCCATTTTTGTGCAACTAGTCCACTACCTTTAGCCACCTATCCTTGTGGCCAATGACCAATGAGTGTGCAAAGGTAGGCATGTACATAAGTAAGCCCCTCCAATCATTACATTCATTCTAAATGAAATGATTGGATGAGCTTATTACAGCCCTACGACATCCACAAACACAAGACTTTTTTCTATTTTTGTCAAACATTTGATTCATTGATTGCCATCGGGATGTCAACATTACTACTATGGCACTATTGATGAAGTATTACTATAGACACAAAATGATTTAATTAATTAAATGGTCATTAAAAGGGCTTTGTATCAGTGACTATAAATCTGAAACACAACATACTTAAGAAAACTACTTCATATGTTTAGGCACAAACATTTCTTAGCATAACTCTGTAAGTAGTTGATGATGCAGGTGTTGATGCATTTTATTCAACACAGTCTGTCAGTGCTGATGTAAAAGTCATTTTTCAAACCAAAATGAAAATGAGGCCTAATGTATGTAAAGAAAAAGATGTGAATTTATGTGACATACAGTGGTTAAGCAGTGAATTGCAGATCACCCAGGTGACCACAAATGGATTTCAGAAGGCCTTATGTACATAAACTATGTCTTTTTACGTAAGTGGGATCATTATATGTTCAGTAGTTAGGACTAGATGGTTCATCTGCAAGGGTATGAGGTAACATACAAACCCCACATTTGCGCTCCACTGTTAATACGCTGGTTAGTTTGTGGTTGTGCCATGATGATACCATTTGTGGTGCATAGCCCGAAACTGACAGAAGACATTTTAGGTGTGTAATGAGGAAACATTTGGCGATGTTGCTGAGCTACTGTTTCTTTTAGATTCACTGTATTAGATTTTGTGGAGATCACAGTACTGTTAATGTCTTGCATCTGCCATTGTTTGCCTGTGACTTTCAGATTTTGGTTCATTATTTAATTTCATTCTCCATCAAGAGACTCTCTGCTGTGGTCCTGTGGTGCTGTACTAAAGTAAATATCATATTTTTCTGTTAAACGACCTAATTTATTCCAGGAAATCAGTGCACAACTAAAGTTTACAACCTCATTCTGATTCACCAATTTTTCTTTAACTAGATCCACATTAACAACATGTTTATTTTTCTTTTAGTGAACAATATTAACTCTACTTTCAATTCCTTTACAGCTAAACATAAAAATGAATTCTCTTAAAATGTATTTCATCATAAATATCCACCAAAGAAGTGTCCACTACAAAAAAGCTCTGCCTAAAGATGAGCCATTTGAGTGTATTCACCCATTCAGAGTTGAATGAGTTTGTGAGAGACAGGGTATTTCTGCCTGCTGTGTCAGAGTGGACCTCCTCCTCCTCCTTTGACAGTCCCCTCCTACTTCCCCAAGATATAGGCAGCGCTTTAACTTAGACTTGGAGTCAATCAGAGTGGGATCTTTAACTGTGCCTGCCACTGGGTCTCTTCGCCTCAGCCCACCATATACATACACACACATACATACACACGGCAGTCATCACTAACGCACAAACACATGCACGCTTGCACCGGTAAACATATGGAGTACTACTGCTTCCTCCTGCTCTGGATCTGCAGCCAGCAGATAGGTGAGTGAAAGGTGTTTATGTCTGTGTGTTATTGTTTGAGTGTGCATGTGTGCATGTGTGCGTGTGTGTGTGTGTGCGTGCTCTATACATCCTCACATGCTTGTGTTATGCTGATGCTTTCTTCACGTAGCTTTGCAGTATAATAATGGCTCTGTAATTGTTAGTTATACTTTGACCCGCTCCAACAGCAACTGGAAACTTTGAGACTGCTGCTTTTAAAGCTTTTTAAGATGCTACTTTACATAACTTTATTTCAAATTTAATTTCCAACTCAGCTGAAAATCCAAATCTGCCCACATATCCCGTTATCCTGCACTTGAAGGAAGATTAATATCTGAATGTGTGAATGAATGGTTGCCTGTGTGAATGACATCATAACCTGACATCTTGACCCGGTATCATGGTAAGACAGGAAGGCAGAGCTCAGTGGTTTCACTGAAGGACATGTTGCCCCTCTGAGGTCCACAGAGATGCTCTGTGTCTCACTGGCAGCAGGCATGTTCACTCAGATGAAAGTTGACACTATCTTTTCACAGTCAAGTTTCCAGCGGTGGGAGAGTTTCTGGTGCTCAGCCAGAACTGTGGTCAATTACCAGTGAAATCACTATAGCAGCAGCACATCTAGGCAGCACGGAAGAAAGAGAGAGTCAGAGTGGATGAAAGGCACCAAAAGAAATGTTTAACATCAATTCATATATACTGACCAAAAGGACAGATAAAGCTAATAAAAACTACCGTCCTTGAGAACTGATGTAGTGTAAACATCAATCCTCTTCTGTTATACTGCATCATCCTGAAGTTAATTCTGAGGAAGAAACTGTAAAGTCTGCGAGAAGAAATTCATTAATCTTCCACTAAGATATTTAGTAAATAATACAAAACTAAGGCGTGGATGGGAGGAAATCTCCTTTGTAAATATTTGGTTTGATTTTGGAATTTGTTAGAATCGCGTTTTGGACTGATGCCACAGTGAGGGAGCCACTGACCTTGTAGCTGGAGTCTGCGGAGAAAGACTTGATGCTGGCTGCGGCGTGGGATGTTTTGGCAGCGACATGACAAGGAAGCTGCATTTTAATCTACTGTTTGTGGAATCTGGGGACTTTTGGAATAATGATCGCCCAAATAACTTTGTGTAGGGCCATCTCAGAGAAATGACACGACACTATGAGACGGAAACTGTGTGTGTTTTTTGCTTTGAGAAAATATTTGATGTAGACTTTTGAAGACTTTTTTTTATTCCTTCCCATGAATCACCAGATTTGTCCCCATAAGCAATATTCCAGTAGGATATGTGAACTCTGAAGTTCACATATCCTACATACCTTACTGAAGTTTATTTCTCATTTGAACTTTCTTCAATAGACATTAATTGTGGTCATCAAGCTATTGTAGAAGAAGTTCCCCCATGACTTTCGTTCTAATGGGGAGGAAAATGACCAAAATAAATTCTTATCAATTACTGACATGCTCACAAAAATGGCTATTAGTGGAGACCCTTCAACATATTAAATTTATGATCCATTAAGATAAAATTTACAGTGTGCCAGATTCTGACTGGATAAGGTAAACAGTAATACTCCATGAGGTGTCCAAATAAAAAATGAAGTAGAGACCAAGTCCATTATTTGAGGTAAACCCCAAAGTGCCTGGTAGCAATTATATTATGGACACTTTCCAAAGGAAATTTGGGAGGCTGTTTGCATCATCATCCACCTCTGACATGTCTTGTAGTCAGCAAAAGTCAGTTTAAATGTCAGCTACTTCATAGGTACAATAACATTACTTGATTTAATGCTGATTAATTTGGCATTTACAGTTTTTGGCCACTAGATGCCAGAAGATGTCCAGAACAAACTTACCAACACTTTTTTTTTTTTTAAATAATATCACTTTCTAAAGTTGCTAGCAACATTAAGACTCAGTTATAAGTCATTGATTGAGGAATGTAAGAACAATATTCACTCTCTTTGTAGGTCCCAAACTAAACCATTTTCACTGTGACTTAAATGTTGCTCACATAAATAGGAAATCAGGTTCCTTACATTATGTTTAGATCAGAAGTCTGATTTAAAATTTGAATGCTGTCCACTATATAGTGGCGTCCGACTTTAAAAATGAAATGTCAAACAAACTTTTTCATTGTCATTTGAATATGGTCATGCCAATTTGAATATGTCAAAATGAAACTGCATTTTCATTTGAACTTTTACTTAAATGATGCAAACATATGTGGAAAAGATGCTGTTGTGGAATTACATTTTCAAATTTACATTATCACTTGAATAAGGTCCCCTGTTGGCTTCCATAAATTCACAAGAACCATTTTTTCACATCTCTGATGTTTCCTTTGTAAGATATCTTGATTGATCACAGCTGGTCCAAGAGCCAGATGATTACAGTTTGGTGAGGATCCTAATCAGGGACTCCTTCATTCCTTCAGGCTTTTGGATCTTTCTGTGTCTGGATCCTGTTTTCAGGAGTCCCGTTTGTTGGAATTGACTATGACTAAATATGTTGATAGCAACAGGTACTGTGGGGGAAGTCAATATTAGAAAGTCTCATCAAAATGATTTATTAAAGTAATTTATTGTTTGAATTACTGTCATTGTATTGACGACACCTGCTCATTAATCCAGAGTAGTTTTGTTTTACAACATTTATGTTTATAGGCTGCTGAAGTTTCACTGTCACAGTTAGTTGATGTTACACTGGCCAAAAGCAGTTTGTTGTCTACCTATGAATAAATCCATGTCATGTTATTTCTGTAATAACAAATTTACTGTTTACTGAGTTGATGCATGTGCCTTGACAGTATCATGCAGTTGTGCATGGCAGCTGGTGGTACACATTTCGTATTGCTCTGCCCTGGAGACTTGGTTTAAACCCCGAAGGGCCTTTTGTTGGCTCATAGGGTTAACAGCTTGTTAAGCAGTGCCCAGTTGGCTGTAGTACACAAGGAACATCTGGTTTTAGATATCCCGTGCCTCCCAGAGTATTTTCCTTGGTGTGGGGTAATAGTGATAGAAGGTGCCAAAATGTTTGAAAGTATATTGTCAAATGTGAAGTATCTTTCCAGAGAAAACCATTGTAATGGAAACCCAGAATGGATCAGTGGAAAAAACACTTAATTCTGTTGCTTCTGAGATTTATTTTATGTGGAGACTTTGTTCTCATATTTGTTAAAATGCTACTGGTCCCATAACACGAGTCAGATACAGTCATAACGCAGTGTCCATACACATCCCAGAATCCAGAACTGTGAACGTAGACTGAAAGTCAGGAAAGAGGAAGAAGCATGATGTGGAGTGAAGTTTTCAGTATGAACTAAATGTTTGCATCATGCCAGTCTGATATGAGGATGTCTCCAAGCCAGCAGTTTGCACAACGCACCCTCATGGCTGCTCTTTGTCAGTGGGTCTGTGGTGGAGCTCCTGCAGCTTGGTGTCGAGCCAAAGGCAGCAGCGGACTGATGTGGGTCGTACCGGCAGCCACCGGCCTGAGGTTTATTTATCTGGGCACGGAGGCCGGTACACAGGAAACCCAGCAAGACTCCGACCTTGCGTTATAAGCTGCTGATATTACTGGGAGTATTAAATTGCTCTGCCACATTAGTTGCTTGAAATGGAAACTGGATCACCTCCATTCTCGTGCTTTCACCCTGACACTTTCCCCTGTCTTAACTTTTGCTCATTTCTTGGTCAGACTTCAGCCTATCTGTGATTGCAACTTGGGGAAAATTTACTTTCAGCACTTAAAAGTCATCTTAGCATTAAATCAGCTATCAGAGCAGTTAGTGTTTATGTGCTGCAGTTGAACAATGATGCAGAGACTTAATAAAAGATACAGTCCACTTCTCTTCATTTGTGAAGTGATTTATTCTGTGCCACACTGTCGAAATTTACCGACTGATTTCTATTTATTTTTCATACACCTATCTGTTCCCAGCCATCTATTTTCAGTCACCCCTTTTATGTTTCTATATAAACAGAGACTTTGGGAGGATGTTTGGAGTTTGGATCAAACACCAGCTGAACATGCGAACCATTCATACGACAGGAAATGAGCAATGTGGAGAATGTGTCAATATTTATATGAAGACTCTGCATGGCAGAGATGGCCATTTCTTTTAATGGAGGTTTTCATGAAACAGAACAAATGGTCGATGGTTGTGCCAATCAAGGTGTGATATACTCCTGGTCGCTTGACAGATGTGAAAAACGAATGACTCATTCACTTCTGAGGCTGTCACTCCACTCACATAATGTCCTGTGGTAAAATTGCGGTCGTGATGGTTTTCACTCCTCCTGCAGTCCTTGAACACTCGATTTCAGTTGCAGGTTTACAGATACTTCCCGAGAAACAGTAGGAGTAGATATTTAGTTTGATATTTGTTTAGATAACTTATTAACACTCCTAAATATTCATTATCTAAGGAATGCAGACAACTTGATATTTGTGCCAAGGGACCGCTTTTCATCAAGGAAAACAGCTGCACAATATGTAACATCTCTACATTTTAGAAGTGCAAACAGCTGCACACCCAAACAAATTTAAAATGTCTCAGTTTGAATGAAAATTTTGCACTCATGCCAAGGCTTTATGGACCTGCTTCATAAATTTACAGAGACAAGAGCAAAAAGGACTGGAGGGAAATAACACAAACAGCCAGAGTTTCAGAGATAAGTTCAGATGTTGAGCCGAACAAATACACACATGCCTGGACTGGTTCCTTTTAAGCTTTAAAAGAACTGGTCCATATGACGTGTTGTCTGACCACGTTAGAAGCCAAAAGCTGGTCATCACAGAGGGAGACACATTGTACATTTTCAGACAGTCTCCCTTGGAAAGCAGTCATAGTGTTTTACTTGGTTGGATTCACGCGTACACACTGGGTCAAAAATAACTCTGTGACGAATGAAAAAAAAAAGCTTAAGAGAGAAAATTTAAACCCAGCTTACTTTCTCACATCGGCATAGCTGGCCAATCAGGTGTGAATGTTGGATTGTTGGCTTCAGAAAGTTGCCGAAATTGTCCCCTAGTTTTGATGTCGGAAATGGGTAGGGGAGGGGGTTTATGAAGCCGTTGGACCGCAGTTCTGATGACGTACACTGGCTCCTTAAGTGACCCTCAAAGAAAATCTGGCTGTTGTCTTCTGGAAACAAAACTCGAATTCAAAAGTGTACTTTAAACAGTCTGCAACCTCAAAGAAATGTTGACAAAAATAGCATTTTCTTCATATTTTTGATCTATCAAAATGTTCTTGTTTTTCAAAATGGCAAAGGTTTTGTCTCCATCCAGCTGACAGCTGGTAACTTTGATAGTTATTGTTTTTCATGGATAGCCAAGAAAAGCAAGCAGCTCCTGTGAGGTGTGTTTAAAAGGCTCAGCTACAGTTTTCCTAATGGCAGACTGGTACATATTGTTACTGTCTGGGAAGTTTTGGGACACACGGTCTTGGTCATCAAATAGACAGTTATGTAATGTGGGCAACAATTAATAAGGTTATTGGGCAACAGTATCAGGTCAGCAGGAATCATATTTAGAGACTCAAAATGTTTTCTGTGCATCACTGTAAGTCACAAGATCATCTTTATAAATATATGTTTTACATTATATTCTAACCTGCATGATTACATGATTTGGTTCATCAGGTATGTAGAGTCGGTTTAATAGCTAACAATTTCACATCTGATTCATTACAAGAAAACCCTCTGTACAGCTGTCTTGAATTTGAACTCAGCTGTCATTTATTGTGGGTTAATTTGAATTTTACATGTTTGCCAACGTTGTTGAGCATTCCTTCACCTTGTTGTTTACATTTAGCTGAATTTCCCCTCACAGGGAAAAAAAGGCACACTTAACTTGACGTGACCCCGGAGCCTCACAGATGGGGAGAGAGCTGTGAGAGGTCGTTGAGTCGTTTAGCGTGAGGCCGAGGGACTGAGCGAACCCAACAGTGTGTGGACAAGAGCCACAGAGATGTAAGAAGTGAGGGAGTTTTGTGGTTGAAAGCAGAGGCTGTGCTGCTTAAACTGTGAGAAAACACTTTATTTTTAAGCAATAATCTTCAACGCACAAAAAACAAACCTCTTTGTCTCATTAAGCACAGTCTGCTCAACTTTCCTCCTGCTTTGCATTTTTTTGGCTCTGAAATGTAATAGTTTCCAATCTGAGTTGGTATATTTAAGGATTTAGAGTCTCAGTGTGTGTAAAGGTCAACATGATCCTTGACCTTACTGTAGCTGAAACATCAAGGGAGAAACACTGACCGACAGACACACTCACGATAGTTCTGGCAACGAGTGACGCAGAGATCAGCAGGAGATTAAGTAGAAGACAGATGAACTGAGAGAGATGGATCGAGAGGAAGTCAGAGTGGTAGATGGTTACGTTTTTTCCCCTACTGCTCTGCCAAAAGGAAAATCTCATCACGTCCTTGTCCTCACGCACCTTCAAGTCCCCCTCTTTTGATGGAAATTTAAAAGCCAAACGATGCTGTCACCATTAATTAGCCAAAATGAGTAACTCGGTGACAGAAAAATCTGAAAAATACCTTCTTTGACTGGTATTTTAATTGAAAACAGACTTTCACTGCTCTTTTCTACCACCTGGTAAGCTGCCTAAAGATGTGAGAGGAATTTAACAATCGGGAAAACAGATTTGCTTTGATCAGCTCCCATAGCAGCTTTTACTTCTTACCCTCTTGCTACTTGTCAGGTTACACTTCACCATCAATTAACTGCAATATCAAAACAAAACCACAGTCTCTTTACCAATCTTGGTAAATTGCAGTTGCACAATATCAGGTACTTCTATAGTGCAGTTTTTTGTCAGTTCTTCATATGAAAGGCATTTATTAAGCCTTTCAACCACCCTCATCACTGAAATGTTCTCTCAAATCTTTGACTTTGATTTTTTATATGTTGTAATGTGGTATGCTATGGTATGCAAGATTGGTGCCTGTGTTCCTGTGAAAGTAAAACACTGGTCACCTAGTGGATCGCGTTGTTACTATGCTGCCTAATCAAAACTCAGCTGCTTTGAAACGCTGATATGATTAATATTTATTTCCTCATGAGGGAAGTCTGTGTTTAAACTGGCACAGAAGGACAGACAGACATGAGACAGGATGGAGATTATTTTGATGATGAGTTTGCAGCTGTTTGTTACACTTAAGCCAAATACCGAGGTCTACTGATTGATGAAAGTTAATTTGTCTTTCAGTATAGACATCCATAATCCCTTGAGATACGACCACGTGGCAAGTTAGATAGTCTGCACACAGCGGATGTTATAAAAATAGGGCCCTCCTGAACTTAAAGTCACCGGTGAAAATAATAGCAGGAATATGATGCTCTTCTTTTGCCAGTGCTGATGAAACTTCTCTTTTTCTTTTTCAAGGATCCCTTGACTGCTTCAATATCGACATAAAGAGACACAGGATCATCAAAGGCCCTAAACAAGCCCAGTTTGGATACACTGTTCAACAACATGTGGCTGCTGGAGGAGAAAAGTGGTAAGGGACATGTGATTTACACACTGCGTTGCAAAATATCAGAGCTCATAGATATTTTGCACTGCAAAGTGCACAAGTGTACAATATAGCTTGGCAAACATTGTGCTCTTTAAATTAAAGCCTTTGCTGGGTCAGTGATTGAACACTGTCACCACTGCTTCAACAATTTACAGTTGTGCTCTACAGCTAAGATTAGGAATTCAAGTACATTAAGACTGCAGAAATCCTGCTGACAAGATTTAACGCTGTCAGACTGTCTGACCTGGCAATAAGATGCTTTTTCCCCAGAAAGATAGTGATCTACTGTACCTCTCTGTGGTGTGCAAAGTTTCCTCCCATTAATTTGTGCTTGCAAAACAAACTGTAATTCTGAGTCAGATACCTCACATTCATCATATTACCTCATAGCACAAACTGAATCCCAGTGCACACTATTATTAGGCCAACTGGCACCGTGTGGTGGCCAAAATTAGTTCCTGGCATCCCCAAAATGTCTGGTTGCAAGCAGTGTGCTAAGCATCATGCAGAGTTCCAGTTGTGCCTCTGTGAGTAAATCATTAGTTTTGTTTATATATATATATATATATATATATATATATATATATATATATATATATATATATATATATATATATATATATATATACAGTATATATGTGCATAACAATTATAATCTATTTTTCTCTCTGACTTAAGTGGCTTCCCGACTGGCTGCCCCAAAAAAATTATAGGGTTGGTCATGATGCTTCAAATAACCTTTGTTTCTTGACAAACGACTTCCTGCAGCTGTGTGAATAATGACTAGTAGCTTAGTTCGATAGGGTGGATGGTGGACAACGCCTGTGACATTGCATGTAGTCGCCTGACCTTGTTTTAACCATGAAATTTGAATTAAAATGCAGCCCCTTCATTCTTGAGGACCGCTGTGTTGATGCAGCAGGTGTGCCAACACGCAGGGCTCCAGCAAATAAACACAGGCCCGTCTGGCAAAGAAGTCGAACCTGTCTCAACTTTCGCAGAAACACAATGTGTCATCCAGAAAGGAGCTGCACTGGCCAATCAAACACATACAAACATTGCTGGCACTTTGTAACATGAACGCTGTGTATTTCTAGCTTGTCACCGTCATGTCAAAACATAAAACGGATACCATGCATTTCCAGAGCAGTGAAATACTTTGTCATGATAACTTCTGTGAAGTGTTTTGGCGTTGGAAAGGTTGCATACATGTAACTGGACACAAATTGGACTTTTTGGGTCGTATTTCAACTAACTTTAGCTTTATTAAGACTCGGGGTAAACTGTGTGATTGGTGATTATCAACCTATATTGGTTCTTGTTGATGCTTCCTCTGAGTCAAGTTTATCACATTACAACAGAACAAAAATCAGTGTGGATATTAAACACTTTTTCTGGATGCACAAGCTGAGTCTCTTTCTGCTGTCACACCAGTGTCACACAAATCAACCCATAGCATAAGTGTAACATAAGGGTTGTTAGTTGTACATAATCTAATTATTCTTCCAACAACATTGTGATAGATTGTAGTAAAAATATGTCAGTCATTCTTTCCTTCAAAGAACAGCCCAATGATATAACTCAAACTCAAATGCTAAGTGCTGCTCTGCAAATATAATGGGCCAAGTGTATGTGCAGTAAATACCGGACTGGGCTTACTATCCCGTGTTGATTGTTTTTACTGTACCTCCTCCATCACCCTCAAGCAGCCTGGGATATGAGGCCTATATTGTTTCGTAAAGTATGTGTGTAAAGAGAGAGAGTATTGTGTTCATATAAAGAAGCTTTAGAATATTGTACTTGGCAATAAAATCAACATATTCTGCTGACTGATAAACAGATCACAATGTCTGTCAGTAACCTCAAGGTAGAAAAGATGGGAACTGATTGAGAGCTTTCCACTGTGTGTGTGTGTTTTGGATGGAGATCTTTGTGAGGCAATTTGAGTTTTAGACAATGAGAATAAGACATTTTTTAGGATTATAGTTAGTCAGGTGCAGGTTCAGGTGTCGGGGTTTGGCTTATGGTTAAATGGTGTCTAATGATTTTCTTTCTTTTTTCTTTCTTTCTTTTTTTAACCTTGCCAAAAATCCCATAAAGAGCCTGCTCCGTAGCCAAAGCCTAACATGAGTCATTCCTCTGAGCCAAAGATCTCCATAGCTGCCCAAAGGCTGTTAAAAACATATCAGTGAGTCTTTGTAATGTCATTGTAATGAAAATGGTCCTGCTAATTATAGTCCCAGCTAAAAATAGTCCCAAGTAAATACACAGTTTACTTGAATAGTAAATAAATTATTTAAAAAGAAAGTATATATTTGTGACTTGTTATCAAAGATATATATCTTTGTTAGGAACCAAAGAGGGTTGAGAAGTCAAAAGGTATTGATATACAACAAGACACAGATTAACATACTGTTGGTTTGGGTCTTTTCATGAGATTTTTTTACAGTAATAGAAATATAGAATATCTATAGTCTTATCGTTTAAGGTTTAGGTTAGGTGATAGCGAGTGCAAACCTATGTGTTTCTATTTTACAGGAAGAGGTAGTGAACACAGATGTCAGCAACACTGTCGATTACACTGTTATAATCCTACGTCTTTTCCATTGTGAGCCCGCCATGTCTACCAGAAGTGAAAAGGTCTGATGAGGCTGATTTGTGTGGAATAAAGGTCACTGGAGACACTGCCTGGACTGAGGTAAATGTCTGAGAACAAGGTGAAAACATTTGCAGAGGAAGAATAGTGCAGAACAGATTGTACAAACAGCTTCCAGCCAAATGGAGCTATAGGGATTGAG
This sequence comes from Scortum barcoo, assembly GCA_023238725.1. NCBI lineage: Eukaryota > Metazoa > Chordata > Actinopteri > Centrarchiformes > Terapontidae > Scortum > Scortum barcoo. Next base: position 8,820,917 of record CM041531.1, on the reverse strand, counting down.
GTTTTGGCATCTTTATTAGGTGTTCATACATGTACGTGTAAAAAAGTACCCTTATTCCCTCATCCTTCAGCAGTAGTTGTAGTGTGGAAGAGCACTAATTTTGTGGAAAGTCCTCTAACTGAGGCAAAAAACATTTCTGTAAATTTCCCCTATTTTTATATATGTTAACTGTGTTATAAAGCATTGTTTCAGTATTGTGGCTGTCTAGCTGAACCTACTGTGACTCACAATGCTGAGTCTCACACTTTACACGGTTGGTTATGACTCGTCTCTCTCTCCGGCAATTTAGTCATCCACTGAAGTTTAGCTTTAAAAAGACTGTTTAGTCAGTGCAGCAGCTGTATGCACAAACTCAAGCGAGACTTGTCTGTATGTTTGTGTGTGTGTCTGTGGGAGTGTGTATGTCATCCATAGTCTGACAGTTCTCAGCTGGACTGAGGAATGTGGCAGGATCTGAGGGAGAAGTGAAAACTCCAATAATCAGTGTGAAATTATCATAAAAATGATTTAAAAAATGTTTCCATTTTCACAAGACCTGAGTTATTTCATTGATGCTGAATTCCTCTACTGATACTTTATCCTTCACCAGACAGTTGTTCAATTCTTCACATCAGTAAAAGTAAAAAGAAAACACACATAACTAGTAACAGAAAAACATTTACTTAAGTTTAAAAAAGTATTAATTATGCAGTATGCCATCTTACAGTGAGTATGCATTGGATCTTATTTAAACTGCTTTATCAACTGTTTGATAAATTAAATTATATGATTGTTATTCAGTCATGTTTTTATATAAAATGTTAATCTGCAGAGAAAGTAATAACCATTGCTGAAAATTTAATATCAGGAAATCACTCTAAATTGTACTAAAGTAGCTTACAAATACAAATTAAATGCATTACTTAAGTTACTTTAGGCGCAAACTATTTTCATTTGTTTTCCATCACTGGAGATGCTTTCTCATAGAGTCTGTTGTCTGAGATTCGAACAATGATGACAACTCCACATGTCTCTCATTTTCACTTGTGTCAACCAGGAGGTCTGAGAGAGATTTGCAGTTTGTCACCAAGATGAATGTGTTGATGAGGCAAAGATCCCTGCAGATTGTGACAAACAGCAACTCTGCGGCAGAACATGTGCTCACCAAGTGTCAGCACATCAGGGGGCTCTTCCATTGTATGTACAGATGTAACTTCACGCTTAGGTTAGTGAATTAGACAATACACTTTTGTTAGATTTTGACCCATTTTTGGAGCAATACACTTGTATTATAAATTGCAGTGGACAGTCTGTGTTGTCCACAGCCATTTCTGCCTTTTAACTTTCTAACCTCCACTTTCCTCTCAAGTGGTTTTACCTCATTTGAGCTTTCGAGAGAATTTAAATTGTTACAATTACTGATGTTGCCTGTGAGCATCTGTGCTAGACTGCTGTGCCGTCAACTTTTCCAGAGTTGCTTGATTTCTCAAAACCCCTTAGCTCTGTGTTTGGATAGGAACAGGATCACAGCTGGAAAGTAACTCTGTTAGAAAAAGCTTTTTATGACCCGAACCTGAAGTAAGACAGGCATGCAGCTAAATTCAGAGGACTGTCTTTGAGGGGGAAATTAAGAAAGCTCTGTTTGTTGATTAATATGCTCAGACAAGTTATTTGAGAAATTGTTTTATTAAGAAGCTGTTTTGCTCATTGAAATTGAAGTGAGCAGAAAAAAAAACTCTGAGACATCAAGAAGTTGAGACATCTTTGTCAGGTCTGATGACGGTTTCTGTCCATGACTGCTGATGGAGCTACCAAGTTGAGGAAAGGTCACCATGTCAAGAATGTGTCATTTCCTCATGTGCCTACTGAGCATTATGGTGCTCTAAACACTCTGCCAGAGCAGACTCTCTTTGGGGAGCTAAGAGGAGGCCACATCACCTCCAACTGGCAAAGAGCTCGGGTCTTTAAACTTGATGTGATACACGGACCATCATACTTCAGCCACACACCGAAGAAGCCTCCCACTTTCTTTTTCCAGTGTTTATTTTTCTGCAGTTGTACCAGATCTCCTCTATGGAGACCTGACCTTTACTCCTGAGCTCAGTCACGAGCTGCACACCACAAAGAACTACAGGGAGTCTGTGAAGTCTTTCACCACTTACATAGTGTTCCCTTTATTTAGCTAGTTTGCAAAGCTAGAAAGAAAAGTGTTTCTATGCCTCCTGAGAGGGGTAGAAAAACAGAATTCAATCTGTTTAGTTTAGACACAACACTCACAGTAAAGTCTGTGTTACTGGTTTTGAGACTTGGTGATTTTCAGCAGATAATCTTTACCATGTTTACTGCCTTAGTTTAGCAAGTTAATGTTGGCTAATTAGCACTAAAGACAAAATACTACTGAGGGGAATGGGTATGCCATTACTTTTGCAGGTATTTGGTCATAAAGGTTTGTACTATATTGGGCAAATTGAAAACTTGACCTGATAATGGCGCTATAGAATTAAAGTTGAGGGAGTACAGAAGTTATGGCAGTTGCAGGCCAAATGTCTAACAATTGATGAGTCAAATGTCAGTGATATGGTGATGTCAGAGGAATAGTGATATGATCACTGAGTCCCATACCCTAGGAACCATGACTAGATGTACAAAAATGTGTGGCTAACCATGTAGATGTTGAGATATGTTGCATGTGTTTAGTATATATACAGTGTTTTAAAAATATTATGAGGGGGGTTAAAGCTTTATTACGGATATAAGTGTCAGAGAGGACTGGGAACACAGCGAAGACCCTGGCCCAAGTCAAACTGGGAATGTAGTTGTGGTGCTTCAGGAAAAGTCAGGAGATCATCCAAGTCAACAAGATTCAATCTGTGGTGACCATGATTCTCTGTACACATTTCATACAATCTAATTTATCGAATAGTTGTTGAGAAATTTTAGTATGGAGAAAAGTGGTGCACAGAGCCATGCCGCTAGTGTGGCTAAAAATATCTTAAAATGAAATATCGACTGCTTAGTGTTCGAGCTGAAGACCAACATATTTTGTTGGACAATGAATAAAAGCAACTAGCTATGTTTGCAGATTTCTCATAAGTCATCTATTCACCCTGTCACAGTCTGACCAATGCTCTCCAGTGAGGTAGACATGCTAAATGAATATCTTTGGAAAATGATTATGTGACCATTTCAATTCCTCCGATTTATGAGGCAGCATTAACAAAAGAACACATATCCTGTTAATGCAGACAAATGGAATGTGATGAGCAAGCGTGACATTGGAGTAGCACACTTGTGTTTGGGGCAGGGATGTGGTTTCACAGCGTATACATCTCTTCCTTCCAAATATGAAAAACATTACCACATTAATGACAGCCTGGGCTTGGGGATGGCGCTTCCTCAAACCCCAAAATCCTGTATTCCCTGGTAACCATGGTAGAAAACATCCACGCATTCATTTTGGGTCAAGTTATTTCTTTCAGTGTCATTACCGTTCCTGCAGTGATGATGCACCGCGACGAGCATTCGACCCTAATGAGCTCTGGAACATGATTGTTTGAACAGCTTCTGGTGAAATTCAGGAGGCATTCACCCGAGGCAGGCATCCAACTTGAAGGCAACAATAGTCCCTTTTCATCAAGGTGGCTGTATCCTGACCTGAACTTACGCTGCAGTGTCTCCTCTCGCCAAGGGATAGCCATAACTGAAGTAATAATCATGATATTAATAACTATGAAAATATGAGCAGTGTTGGAGCCACTGCGGTGAAAATGACTTCCAGAGTCTATGAGACTTTTAAAAGTTGGCTTCAGGAGCAATAACATTGAAGCTTACTTCCATATGACTCGCCCTTTGATGTGCAGTGATGGACTGTTCGAACAACATTTCCCCTTGTCGTCAGTGTCTGCTGTGAAATGTCAAATCATAACTGATGCTAAATCTTTTGTGCGTCCTTTTCTGAAATGTGCCCAATTCACAAATTAAAGGTCGCATGCCACGTGACACCAAAAAATAGACTCAAAACACAAAGTTAATTCTTAATTTTGAAAACAGTTACTCACCACACAGTCTACCTCCCTATGTCTTCACCTCAGTAGGAGTTTGCCCAGTCCAGTTGTCACAGGATTGTAGATTCAATATCAGTACAACTTCATTGATCAGTGCAAGGCCATAGTCAGACTGATGAAAGGCGCAAATAAACAGAAATATCTGAAAAAAAATCTTCACACACATACTTTTTTTTTTTTGTTGAGTGCAACCTCTGAATGATCTTTAAGGCTGTGCTCATGAGACTAAAACTTGAAACATTTCTTGGAGAAGCAATTGCTGTTTTGGAGAAAGAAAAGAAACTTGCCTTCTTTTGATTGTCAGCTCCTATCTGTTGTTATTAACCTGCCCTAATTAATTAAATAGTGATTTTTAATGTGTTGGTTAATACAGGTAGAAAGAATGTGTTTAGCCACAAATATGTAAATTATATCAAGAGCAAAATACTTCAACAGCAACAGCACAACAATCCTCAAGACACATTTGATTTCCACTGAACCAAATGTGTGGGAGGTTCACAAGTACACAGCTTTCCTACTAAATATGACCTGTTTTCTTGGGAGTTTGGAGCAGTTTTGAGACTCTGGGGATTACATGCCTGACCCAGAAATCCTTAAGATGAAGATTTGTCTTTCTTTAATTGTTAGACTTTGACCTAGAAGTCCTTGCAGGAGGTTAGTCCTGGTCTGCTTTTGCTATAAAGTGGTGTCGAGTGTCTTTGTCTTGGGGCACCACTGAAATGGGAGTTGCTCCTTTGCCCGCCGCATTCCCTGTGATTTTCACTTGAACTGCACAGTTGTTTGAATTCCTCGTTGACCCTCTGTATTTATTGAAGCTTTTCCAGGAATGTGATTAGTTCAGAACACAACTTGCCAGTGAATGCTTTAGGTTAGGTTAGGTGAACTTGGAGAGTTGATAAAAATCTGCAAGAAGTCATATTTCAAACAACTATGGTTAAAAAAAAAAGAAAAGGAGAAGAATAAAAACACATACTGGTGGGGTTGTTTCAAGTTAGGATGTTATACATTTATTGCAGATTTAACATTCCTAATGAACATTTAAGTATAAATTCCAAAAATGCCCCAAATGACGATTCATTACCAATTCATTGCTAGTTAATAGTCCCTTAAAGGTATTTTTTCCCAGGCATTAGAAAAAGTAAAAATGGTAGAATTACACCATAAATATTTAACTCAGTTGCTCATGCCATCTACTTTAAACACACTTTTAGGCCCCGTGATCACAGTGTTCTTTACATTTTATTTCTTCATTCACTGAATGCACACCCACTGTTGATCACTTGTCATGTCAGCGTTGTCATTCATTTTGATTGGAAACTGTGATAAAGAAAAAACGTAAAATTTAAGTGGTGAATGCCTGCAATTTGCCTCTGATTCATCCAGCCTTTTACAGAAAATTGTACCAATAAAGTTTATGGCTCTTTTTTCTGTGATTATATAAAGGATTAGTGGAATAGTTCCCTCTACTGATGCTGACATTTCTTGAATTAACAAGTTTCAGTTTTATCTAGTAGAGACTAAACAATACAGATAATCTACAGCATTTTTATTGCAGTGTAGTACTCTATTTTTTTTTTATTCTGATACTATTATTATATTATATTATTATTATCTACAAAGCAGCATTTCAATTCTGCACACATGAGTTATCCAGTATGTACTGGATAAGAAAAATGCAGCATGGAGCTGAGGGCAATTTGACTGTGTCATGTTCTCTGTTAAAATATCTTAAAACCTGAGGCAATTGTACAGTGAACCTTGTGACTCTAGTACATAGTTGAGATGTAAAAATAGCTGTTTTCTTTAAAGATATCACATGATGGACAAACCACATATAACACCATATATAGCATGAAATCTCACTGAGATCGAGGTGAGATTAAAGATTGAGATCCCTACTGGTTCTCCTAGCCTTATTCTTGGAGTGCCTGGTGTAGATATCTTTTAGGCCGCGTTGTTCGGTGCTGTGCAGTGATGTTCCCCGTCAGAATACTCTCGATAGTTTAGGAGTCGAAATTTCTCTTTATCTGAAGGAATGCCTTCCCTTTTTCACCACTGAGTGTATGTAATGTCCAGGTCAGTCACTTTAAGCTGTCCACCCTCTTCACCAAGAACCTATTGATATTAAGGGGGCATAATTTCTTCCTGGCTTCTTTCCAAAGTCCACTATCAGCTTCTTGTTGAGGATAATGAATAAAACAGAGTTAACCACTCCCCCCCGTTTGTTTCCTCACAAAGAGTTCTTATCTCTGACATACATTTGAATTATAGCTCCCTTAAAGGCCTTTATGCCCTCCATCAGTCTTGAGGTAAACATGCCAGACGACTTTATATTCTCCATCACATCAAGTCATCTAAAACCTTTTAGTGACATTTATGAGACCATACTGACCCGGCAAAGGAAACCCACTGTGAAGTCAAGTGCAGGACTGACTCCTGACAAACACTACGTCATGGGAAAAGAATGTCCAGCACTCAACACTGCTCTTACCACCACTACCTAAGTCTTATGGTGGCCATTGACGACTAAATTCCTCTGATTTTTTTTATTTTATTAATCAGACAGCCCCCATGAACTTAGATTATTCCCAATGGGAGCATCATAGCGGCAGTGGTTGGTGAGACCTTAGAGTTTAGAGACCTAATACCTCTCCCTCCACAACTACTGTAAAGGAAACCTTCAAGCAGGCACTAAATCCAGCGGCTCAAGCAGTAGATATCTAGCACCTACAATTACCTTTCACATACAATTATTTTACATTATCAGTGTACCGACGATACTGAATTAATTTACATTAGTGTACTTAAGAATAAGGGTGTGACGTTTGGGCAGCAAAGTTCCATATGAACTTTTGCTTTCAACAGTTTTGGCCTTTTTAGCAAGACTACTGATGTGACGCCAGACTGAAATATGTCAACACATATTGGTTGGATTGCCATTCATGGTTACCAGTGGATGAAACCTGTTGACTTTTGTGAAAGTAAATTACAATATTTCACTTTGGTCATCATATGACATTTCTTCCAGTGCCACCATGAGGTTGATTTGTGGTTCTCGACAGCTCCTGGATGAATTGCCATGAAATTTGGCACACACTTTCATATGATAAATTGTAATGATTTTGGTATTTCCTGAATTCATCTAGTGCCACTATCAGGTCAAAAATGTTGTTCCAATAGTGTGCATATTGGCAGCACAAGGCAAATTTAGATTTCTGTATTTTTCAATGGTTCAATGATACTCGCAAAACTAATAATATTCCCATCAGCCTCAGTTGTACTTTGTGTTTAGTGCTTATCTGCAAACCTTACCTTGCTTACATGCTACACTAAAGGTAAACATGGTAAACATTAATTACAGCATGTTGATATTGTCACTATAGGAGCTTGGAAGCATTGAACTATTTATCTTTGCATTTCACTTAAAGCATAGATGTGCCTGCTGTATTTAAAGCCTCAGAGAGGAGTAAGGCTGAGGACACTTACTCTTGTTAACTTTCCCTTGACAATGAGGTTTTGTCTTCCCTTAAAATATTTAGTTGCATAATCTTAACCACACTGTAACCATTGGTTACCACACAGGGACATTGCGGAAATAAGAAAATGACACACACACTGAAACTCTAACAGTAAAAATGGTGTGGCTGCATACTATTCAACAAATGTAACAAGATATGTCTGTTTTCCAAAGCAAAATCATTTTCAGGTGAGTGTTTAATGGAGATACAGTTATATCTTGTGGATGTGTGTTGCAAGAGAATGACTCCCCAGCTACTGGTTGTGACTGTGTGGTGACTGTATATGAATGTGAAGTCTAGTGCTGCTGGACATGATTAAACATGCTTAGTTAACCTCTCTGGATAAACAAAGGTTTAAAATCTTCTGGATCGGCCCATGTGTTTTGTGTGGGTCACTGATGTTAACAGTCAGAGTCAGATTCTTTCAGAGAAGCCCAGACAAAGACTTGTCAATCTTGCTTTACCATTCCTTTTAACAGAAAACAGCTGAAACCTTGTGTGAAGCACATTTTACCACTGATATATGTTTTAAGGGATTCTAATTTTTTGATTTTGTGTTTTTGCAGGTTATTAGTGGGTGCCCCATATGAAATGAATGGCCCTTACCAGACGGGGGATGTTTATAAATGTTCACTGAGCAGGCGAACCAATGGCAATGGATGCTCCAAACTCAACTTAGGTATAGTATCATTAAACGCCACTCAATCTTTCTAGGGCATCCAGACATAAACTACAGCAACAGTGACAATCATGAATGTACATCTGGGTCAATGCATGTATTGAGTAAGTGTTAATATGTCTGCTGGCTTTTCTGCATGTGTCTCAGTAAACATCATGATGGCATGTGTGAGACAGAAGTGTGGGTACCATACCAGTCATTCCACATTTTACTATTTTCTTAAATGGTTTATGTACATTTCCACATGTGTGTTATACCACACATCTCACCGCATGCCTCTTCATACGGGTTGCACATGTTGTGATGGTTAAGCAGGCACATGAAGTTTTGTCACGTGAACGTTTAGATCTGAGGATGTAGACCCTACTTTGGCTGCCCAGACAGCAATAACAAACCAAAGTCCCAGATGGTGGAACTTCTGTTTGGTCTGTGAAAGAGAGTGCATTTATTTATGTATATATGAGTCTGTGCATCCATGATCCTCTCACTGAGATTCATTTTCCCTCAAGGAAGGATATCTCTGACCAACGTATCAGAGCGAAAGGACAAGATGAGGCTGGGAATGACGCTCACATCCAACCCTAAAGACAACAGCTTTGTGGTGAGGACGATTTTAAAAGTCACTGGATTTATGCTCTTCAGATGTAACATGCTGTAATGGTCTGTTGCTAAAGGACTTTTAATAAAATAGCAATGGTCAAAATGGAAAAAGGGCAATCCCACAAGATTGTCTTTTGATTACACCGTTATACTGCAGCTATCCCCATGGAAGTTCACTGAGAGCATGTACCCAGCTTTTTCTAATATGCTGAAGTTGATAATGTTGCTTGTATAAATGCTTTCTTTTGTGTTTCAGGCCTGTGGGCCACTATGGTCCTATGAGTGTGGCAGCTCTTACTACAGCACTGGCATATGCTCCAGAGTCAATGCGAGCTTCAAGTTCTCCAGAACGATTGCGCCTGCCTTTCAGAGTAAGCCCTAAAGTATCTCTCCCATTTGACAAACATTCGTGGACTGTTCTTGTCACAGCGGGGGATTATTCCCTCATTTGTGAACATCTGTTTTTCTCCATGCGCGGTCTAATAATTAAGTCTCATCTTTAAATGTTTTTCAGGATGTGAGACCTATATGGACATAGTGATCGTTCTGGATGGATCAAACTCCATCTACCCCTGGTATGAAGTGCAGGCTTTTCTCATCAACATTCTTCAGAAGTTCTATATTGGACCAGGGCAAATACAGGTGTGTAAGAAAGGAAGGAATACTTAAAGAAGATAAGATATATTGGTAATTTTTCTTGTTTGACTGAATTAATACAAAAGTCTTGTCATTACTTGAACAAATTTAGTTTCAGATGTATTGTTCCTGTGTTGCTCATGAAAGTTTGTTTTTTTTAGGCTACAATGCCAGGATACAGCGCTCTTATTGACTGTGACTGACCATCTTCACTTTGTTTCTTTGGACAGGTCGGGGTCGTTCAGTATGGCGAGAAGGTGGTCCATGAATTCAAACTCAGCGACTACAAATCTGTAGAAGAAGTGGTGAAAAGAGCGCGCAGCATCAATCAGCGAGGTGGAGAGGAGACCAACACAGCTTTGGGCATCAACGTAGCACGGTACAAGATCTCCATTTGTTCACTGCACCCCTATTCTGTAATTCATTTTACTGAACTTATCAAACTTGTCCTCACAGCTCACAAGCTTTCAAACAAGGAGGACGGCGTGGTGCCAAGAAGGTGATGATAGTGATAACTGATGGAGAGTCACATGACAGTGCAGATCTCCAGCAGGCCATCGAGGACAGTGAGAAGGATGGCATCACCCGCTATGCCATTGCTGTGAGTCTGCTAGATGTATTATTCACCTGGGTTAGATGGCTTACACTTTGAGTTTTCTGATGGGTAATACATTTCCAGTGTGGCATTAAAACACTATAAACATAATGAGGTGACCTCATGGAGTTTAGTTGAAGCAGGTTTCTCAAGAAGAGTTAAGGATGAAGCCAAAAACTGTCCTTGAAGAGATCCAAGAGATCCAAACATAAGCTCAGTGGAAGCACCATTAAAGGTGTAAATGATCCAAACCACACAGTTCTTTGGTTTGTGCCACTGCTAATACTCATGGCATACTTGACTCCATCCAGTGGCTTAGCTGGGCATGGGCATCTGAGCAAAACCTCTGAAGTCATTTGGTTGAAAATCAACTGGAATTGGTGACAGCACTGGCATTGCTGTAGAAAACCTAAATCCTCTGAAACCTTTGCAAAGAGTGCTAATGTTAACCTATTACAGGGATATTAAAATGTGACAGATTCATTAAATTGGTTGACGCTCAAGTGCTTAATACATGCACTGACAGATAGTTTGATGTCTTCTTCTCAGGTCCTCGGCTACTACAACCGTAGAGGAATCAACCCAGAAGCCTTCCTCAATGAAATCAAGTACATCGCTAGCGACCCAGATGACAAACACTTCTTTAATGTGACGGATGAGTCTGCGTTGAAGGATATTGTGGATGCACTTGGAGAGCGCATCTTCAGTTTGGAAGGTTTTACGAGCTATATTACATTAATTTGACATAAGCAACTCACGATAAGTGCACTTCAGAGTTGGAATTGCCTACCTCTTAGCCAAGTAAAACAACTAAAAGTGCTAGAGTTCAAGATCTTGGGATCAAGCAGCATAGAAACCACTTAGTAACGTACTGTTACATCTCCATGAAAATCCTCTACCTCTACGTTTGGTGATTTTCCTATTGTAACTTTAACCAAAGGATGCCATGCTTCTGTGGAATTACACAAACTTACACAGCATAAACTAAGATAAACCTAAATAAAGTCAATTTGACAGATAAATAAATACTTCACAACAATTCTGATATTCTAGTCCAGGTTATTAATTGGTGAAAATGCCAAACGTTGGCTAATTACAACTTTTCAAATGTGAGGATTTGTTGCTTTTCTGTTATCATAAATTAAATAATACTTGATGAAAAAATTTATTTGAAGGTGTCACCTTAGGCTCAGGGAAATTGAGCCCAAATATATTAATTATTTAACGCAAATTATTATTTATTTTTTTTATATTTTAAACAATTAATAGTACAAGATTAATAAATGATAAAAATGATCTATCATAGCAGTGGCACTGGTTTAACTAAGTCTGTTAAAATGTGTACTTGAAAATATATTAATATGTATATGCTGTATAGATATATAGCACATTATTCAGTCTGTTAAATGTGAAATGTCCACATGAATACTCCAGTGACGTGGCTTTTCTGGTAGCTTAAATTTCTTGTAAATTGTAAAAGACTGACTTGTTTACACAGGAACCAGTAAGAATGGGACAGCATTTGGCCTCCAGATGTCTCAGGCAGGATTTTCCGCACACAACGTTGAGGTGAGTGTCTGACTTCTGCTACTACGTCGCCTCATATCATCCGTCAACATGTAGAACAACACACATTGTCTCAATTTCTGGCGCATTATAACTCCTCCCCACAACATGCCATTCATCACTTTCCAGTTCCCCCCCTGAGGTGCCTGCTGTGTGGCCCCAGAGGTTTAGGTCATCCTAATTTAGGAGCCCCTGACAGAAGAGACAGGCCTTTTTCCACTCCAACTATGCCGTGATGGGTAATAAGACGCCGCTTTTTCCTGCGGGAAACATATCAGTGAGAAGCTGAGACAAGATTTAGGCAGTTCTGCTGCAGAATGGGTTGTTTTTCCTTTTCCTTTACCTAGAGGTTTTTGATTGTATCTGAGAGCAGATAGTTGCAGGTGTGCTGGCTATGAGGGTGACAGAGCTGGAGGAGGGAGATAAGATACATCTCCTCTACTGTACCTGCTATTCATACCAGTTAATTGATTTTCATTCCTCTCTTCCTGACTCTGTCCAGACATTTGCTGATGCAACTGCTTTGATTTTCCAGTCCCCTTTCACAGTGTGATTTGTCAGGGGAGAAATGAATATATCCCATTTATGATGAAAAATAAATATATGCAGAATTTGCAGCTGGGTGGCAGGAATGGCTGGAAATTCTGTCCACAAGGCCGGATTCCAGAGATGCTCAACAACACCAACCTGGGTGTTGAGAGTAGGATAACTTATTGGAAAGAATGTGGAGGCTTTAAAGGAGAAAAGCAGTCCTGAAAGCCCAGATGGTTTTGCTGAATGTGATATATGCCAACTCTGGAGGTGGCTTATGTCACATACTATCCAGACCTTTCATGCATCTGCATACATAGCCGTTTTCTGTTTGTTTCGTTACCTAAACAGTGCAGAGAAATAATCTTAAGGCTCTGTGTTTGTAAAGTTGTGCAGCTTATAGCTTATTTGCAACTGATTCTTGTATTTAGCACAATGCAAAATATACATTATATGTTTGTCAAGCTGGTATAAAATGTGTATATCCCGTACACTTTTGTATGTTTATGTAGAACCACAGCTCTGATCTCCTCCGGTGTAATAAAGACTTGACATCCTAACCAAAGCAAGGTCCATACATGCAACTGCAGGAGAAATAGGTCACTGGTTTATAAGGTTGAACTGTTTTGGGGTTTCATTCATTTGCCATGGAGACCATTTTGACCAAAACAGATAACCACACTGGCATAACGCTGCTGTCAGAAAGTGACGTAGTGTGAGCGTGGTGAGCACACAATTCCATCTTTCAGGGAGGAATTGCAGGCCTTTCAGCATTTACGCAAACACTGGAAAATGTGTTGTCTGCAAGAAAAAAAACTGAGCTCATTAAGCAGAGGAACCCTATAATTACAGTGTCAGTGATACAAAGTATGGTGAACCATGGAAGATAGAAAATCCCTCCTCTATCCCTCCTCGTGTCTGCAGCTAATTGCACTTGCTGGTTTGTTTCCTTTGTTGAACGACGATTTAAAAATATATACCGATCAAGATTTAGCAGTGATTTGATAATGGACTTCAAAGCTGATTTTATTGCTTTCTTTGCACTGTGTGGTTTGTGATTGTGTGAAAATGTTCTACTGTAGCTTTTGTGACTGGACTAGCTATTAATTTGTCAGGAATTCAGCTCCAGCAGTGGCTTTTAACTTTCTGTAGAAAAGACGTCTTAAATACAGCATGGATGAGGAAATGGAAAAATCTGAATCCTTGACCCCAAAAGTTGGGGGATCTGGTGGCTCAGTTATGCTTTCAGGGGGCATTTTTCTGGCATGGTTTGGGTCCACTTGTTCTCTTAGAGGGAAGGGTCCATCCTGATGGGAGTGGTCTCTTCCTGGATGACAACACTCCCATCCTCAGGGCGCGAGGGGTCACTGAATGGTTTGATGAGGATGAAAATGTAATCATGCACTATGGCCTTCATATCTCATCAGAACCCAGTTGCCCAGGGCAACTTGTTAGACAGCACTTTCCACCATCATTATCAAAACACCAAACTTTTTTAGAAGAATTGTGTTCATCCCTTCTGTAGAGTTCAGGGACCTTTTGAATCACTGCCAAGGAGCACTGTTACTGTTCTGGAGGCAGGTGGTGGCCCAACACCTTACTAAGACACTTTATGTGTTTTGTTTTCCCTTTAATTTGTCACCCGTCTGTAGATTTAAAGATATTTCCTTGAGTTGGGGATATATGAATTAAGACTCAAAGGGGAGGGGGGATTCACAATGTTAAACATGACTGTGAAATGAGTTCTTGAGTAAAGCTGTGTACTAAAGGGTTAAAGTTGGTACTTTGCATTGCCTCTTCATGTTGAAATGGGCCGGTTGGCTGCCATCGAAAAGAGGTCAAAGTGGCACACTGTGTGATCTGGATGAAATAGAAAAGTATTATTTTGTATTTTACTGATCTTTGAACTGTGAATTCTGTGACCTTTCATAAAAGATAGGAAGTGAGTTAATGAGGATGAATAGCTCACATCATTTGATCTGGTTGTTTAAAAGAAATTGGCACTTATTTAGAGAAAATGTGGGAATTCAGGAAGGAAACCTCGTATCAGTAAAGGATGGATGATTATGGACTGATCTGTGAGCAGCACAGCTGGGAACTGTTCATTGTCATACTGTACTCATGAAAGTGTCTCATTATCCCACAAGGAATGGTGGAACATTAAATTAAAGTAATCCAAAAATCTACTAAGAACCTCCTTTGCAATTTGTGTTTATCACTGATACCAAGATTACATTTCACCACAAGTGGAGTCACATCATCAGTCTGACTGAAACCAAGGTGAGCCAAACACACAGACTATGCACCAAAATGGTGGTCACGCTTTGTTAAGTTCCATGAGCGTGTCAACATCGTATACAATAATTACCATGTTGTGTGCATGTGCAGCACAGGCGGTACAACCAGACCACTCTCTATGACTCTGATATTTAAAGTGTAAAAATCAACTTCAATGCACCTCCCCTACAGGATGGGATTTTGGTGGGTGCCGTCGGGGCTTACGACTGGAACGGAGCTGTGCTGAAGGAAACCCGACAGGGGAAGGTGGTCCCTCCCAAATCTTCCTACACACAGGAGTTCCCAGAAGAGCTGAAAAACCATGGTGCCTACTTGGGTTAGTAACACCCTAAAGAACTATATACATATAAAATATACATAGAGAACGAATAGAAATCATTTTCATAGAGCAGAAAAAGACATTTGCTCCCATGTCCACCAGCCTTTAATTTCTTTTTACATCCTCTTGTCCTGGTAGAAGACCTGTGGTTTAACACCAACTATACTAGCTGCTCTCTGTAAAATGTGCCCATTGCTCCAGTGCTCCCCATCATATCCAACCCCATCTCACTCCACCACCACAAACCTCTGCTTTTCCAATCAGCGGTTTGTCTCTGAGCTTATCCACCAGGCTGCCAATGGAAGCCATTCTAGACTCAATAGTAATACGAGGTGGAAGCATAATTTTGGACAGGCGGGGAGAAAAGGTTAAAGCTGGGAAAAAAGGGGGGCATGAAGAAGAGAGATGAAGGTGGAAAAGTATACGGGGAGTAAGTGGAATCCTTAGTGGGAAAAGACGAAACTGAAGAAATAGAAGGAGAAATATGAGAAAGCTGAGAAACCAGAACATCCAGTTCTGAGTTTCAGCTTCTCAAATTGCAACATTTACAATTTTTCCTTGAGTCATACAGATCACTGCTACAGTATGAAATTCAACCTAAAGGTCAGGCCTAATCACTCTTACCACACACAAACCGTGGAACAAAGTGTAGAGCCTGAGGTTTTTATTACAACTTCACTATCAATCAATCACTTTACAGATTTTGCAGATCAATTCAAGGAAAAAAAATAAAACACAATAGATAATCACTAACGTAATTAATATTCTACATGAGTTTATTTTGGTGAACATGGGTAAACTGTAAATCATCTTACCTCAGAGGGCTGTTGTATGCGAGTAGAAATAAAATTAATGTGTGTGTTTTTTACATAACCAGGTTACACTGTGACGTCTGTGGTGTCAGCCAGAAGCGGCCGACTGCTTGTTGCGGGAGCTCCACGATTTAACCACACCGGCAAGGTCATCATCTTCACTTTGAAGAACTCGGGCAACCTCACCATCCTGCACTCCCTCAAAGGCCATCAGGTACTGCAGCATCTGGCACTTAACCCGCTTAATAAGAAGTTTATCAGTTGTAGGCCACTGACCCTCATGTCTGCTTTGGAGGAATAAAACAAACTATTGTTTTATGACAACAAAGACATAAACAACAGTAATAGAGTAAAGTAGTAGTCATTAGAGTCTTTAAAGCTACTTTCTGTAGATCTTTATGTGATTTATGTGACAGTAACATCTTACAAATGATTCTCATGTCAGTTTTTGTAGGAAAAGTTGACAAAGTCAGTGTAGTCTGTGGCCCAGGAGGTAGAGCGGGTCGTCCACTTATCTGGAGATCAGCGGTTCGTGTTCTTGAGCAAGATACTGAACCCTAAATTGCTCTCAAAGGCTGAGTGCATGAATTTGTGTATGAATAGGTGAATGGCAAGAAAAGCTCTATGTAAGTGCAAGTCCATTTACCGTTTCTATTGTATTGTTGCTTTTAGACCATTGGCAACACACTTTGCTGTCTCATATCGTGGTTTTAAATTGACTCACTGACATTTATAAAAGGCAAAAGCAACTCACACTATGTAGCTAAAGATTAATGAAGACCCAGTCACACAGCATTTAAAACAGCAATATTAAAAAGAATCCGGTAAGTGGATTTGCTTGTGGGAGCGAAGAAAATACATGCTAAAATATTTTTATTGCATTTTTGTTGATTGTTAAGGACAAATAGCAAGCTGTCTTTTTAATGCAGACCTTGAGGGAACTAAAATCTGGAGTGTTTAAAATGGAGGAAGCTACTGTATCTTATTAGCTGTGGTTCACCATTCACTTTTATTGAACCTCCTCTGTTATAGAGTCATGCTTTATTGACAGTTATGAGACAGGAATCGATGGTATATCCGTGTGTTTTGAATAAACTCTGTGAACTTAGTGTCTCGTGTCATTCCCCTTTGTTGAATGAAATGATTTACAATCCTGAGAACAAAATGCCAGAGGGGAGTAAACGGCCCAGCTCAGAGAAAATAGAAAGAAGTTTGGAGAGGTGTGGTGCCTGACGGCGCTACCATGTTCCCAGCTGGCAAGCATGTTAGCTGTTATCTCACCAGCTACAGTTGTTTATCAACTAGCTTCTAGAGCCACAAATTTCGCAAACACACAGATAAATTCATGCCACTCTGATCTGGTCTGAAAAAATGTCATAATCAATTAAAGAGTCATCTTTGTTTGAACTTATATAATGTGTATAAAAACCAGGATCACAACTGGCAGCGTGGGACGCTACTTCAGCCAGATTTCAGGATGGATCTCTTCTTTCTTTCATCGTTTTTGACACTCTGATGCCCAGTATATCCTGTATATTTAACTTTAGAAAGTATTAGAATTATTCCATATAAAATAAGACAAAATGGTTGTAAAAATGATCATGACATGCAGTATTTTTCAGTGGAAAAGGCCTTTAGCCAGAGAGATTTTTCATTTTTGAAATTTAAGCTCAATCAAATGACTGTTCTCCACTACTAGAGTCCAGATGACATAAACATAACATACTGTACTGATGGTGCAAGTTGACATAAGGACAAATTCATTATATGTGAAGGTGTGTCATCTTTATTACTTTTACTTTATTTGTGTTTGATTTGGTACTATGCATTATTTTTGTTATGTTATTTTAATTTTAGGATTTTGAGGGCACATTAAATGATCTGTTGGCATTAATCTTACAATCTGAGACACAAAAAATCATTTCAAGGGGACATGGGTGCGTGTGTTAATGACCACTACATTCATAACTGGCAACTCTTCACAAGCCCCAGAGTCTGAAGTGATCCTGCAGCAGCTTACATTGTACCTTGTCAGCAACAGCTCATCCAGAGCAGCAGATGTTTTTTTGCAGAAAACGTTTTTGATCTCACAATTCTTGAGAAACGAGCCCTTTTTTTTTATAGGCAGATGTTTCTAATCTGAAAACCAATAGATGGTGTTCCATCCACTCCAGTGACTGATCCAGTCTCTCTCCGTAAAGCTAAAGCTCACGGTCTGAGCGTTTCTAAAAGCATCAGGACTCTGACCACTCGCTTTGACACAACACAGGCCAACATTTGCTTACAATACTCCATCATAAGCCACTCCAGATAATCAGTAAATCAGCGAACCCAAAGAACATGTGGTTCAACAAACAGTGAAGAAGAAGCCAAGAATTTCATTGTGTGTAATTACCTAAATGAATTGTTGTTCTGAAAAGATTCCAACTGAATTTGTCATACATAATAAATAAAAAATAAATGTCTTGAATAACATGCACGTATTTCTCTTTCAGATTGGCTCCTACTATGGCAGTGAGATTGCACCTGTGGATATCGACGGGGACGGTGTAACCGACAACCTTTTGGTGGCGGCGCCCATGTTCTTCAGTGGAGGCTTGGAGAAGGGGAAGGTGTATATCTACAGAGTGACAGAGCTGGTGGGTATAAACTCCAAAAACAAATACAGAAAGGCGGGACACATATGGGGATTAATTAGTTTTGGAGCAAGTAGCCCGCTGTGCAGAATTGGGTCAGCACCTGTTCAAACCCCAGACGTTCCCAGTAATTTGTAACACACCTCAGCAGAAGTGTCTGGTAACACACACCAAACCAGACACTGTTGCTTTCCAGCTCCACAGTTCACACACTGACATTTGACACATGACCTTGTTCAGATTAAATGTGGAGATCAAACCCCGCCATGCCACTGTGCAGACTTTATTAGATGAGTAGAGTGAACTCAACAGGAAAGTATTCTGCCCCTTCTAAATGTCCCATTTCCAGCAAACCATTTGGAGGCGAGAAGTTTCTTTAATAGAAGGAAATTTCATGGTGTTCCAGGTCTGTCTTGCTCATTGGAATAATAAATGTCTTCAGCTGTTTTGAATCCATTGAACAGGGAAAGACAAGGTATTTAAATAGCTGGGGTGGCCCAAACCACATAGCAGGTGGCAGACCAGTCAAAAACAAAACACAAATAAACCTCAGGACAGCATTGCCACGTGTTGAGGCCAATTAATCATGATGTGGTTGACTCAGGTGTTCCTATAGATGCTTCTCAATGATGTTGATCTGGAAAAGTACTTGAGCCTGGACTTCCTAATTCAAGAAAAGTTGTTGTGCTGCTCAGGGCGAGACTTTACCACTGCAATTCTGGTCAGTCCTGACTTAAATATCTCAGCAAAAAAAGCATCACACTAGATTATGCAATCATTTAAAGCAATTCCATGATTTTTTAATTTTTTTTACGTTTCGCATATTTTAAGCAGCTGAAACAATATTTTTGTGTCAAGAATGGCTCACATAACATCTTGTATTTGAAAGGTGTTGCTCATAACGATGAACCCACAGAGATTATCACCCAGCTCTGCAGTTCCCCTTCGCTCTGTGGAGCTTTACAGCATCTTTTAGCTCATGGTCTTGGTTTTCCTGCCCACACCTTTATGTTTTTTTCACTCTCATTGCTCTCATTGCATTTTTATGTGCACCTTATCAGAACCTGTTTTCATCAGTAGCTGTACACACCCAGCTCCAGCAGACAAACTGGATGATGTACTTAGAAAAGCATTTAGCAGCAAAACAACCAAATATTTTCATCTGTTGGTGGAGACCAAAATAGAGCTAAAAAGAGAGTAAATACTGGACTGTTGTTCACCATATCAGCCTCTACTGTTGACATTAAGCAAACATTGTGTTCACCTCTTATTTCTGCTAGCACCAAGTAGCCAAAAAATAGTAATGTCTGGTTACACATATTAAGTTAGCATTTAGCTCAAACACTGCTGAGCCTGCAGCCTCACAGAGCCACTAAAATCTGGCAGCTGGTCAAAAATGAAATTCCATTTAACGTGCAATACGAAAAAAAAAACTGCACTTTTAACTTACTCCTGGGCCACCGCAGACTGGTTGTGACCTTTCATGGCCTCCTCACAAACCATATGTTTCAGATTTAAACAGCACAGAATATATTTCCTCCCCATTTCTCTATCAATCTCCCTCTTTGTCACACAGGCACACATCAGGTAGCCGAGAAGCAAAAGCTACCTTCCTAAATCAACTCCCTTCGCATTTATTCAACTGAAAAAACAAGTGATCTCATGTTTCGTCTGCCAACCCTAAATTATATTACGAGCCAGGATGCCAAGTGGAGCAATGATATGCATGACTACTGATGGACTGAAGTATTTGGCTCCATTTTGTCAGATGCTTTCTTTGAAACATTTTCCAATCGGGTAGTGGCTTTCAAAGACATGGATATTTTCCATCTGACTTTACACTAGCTAAGAATAGAACTTCAAATAAATATACTAAAGCTATATGGCATCCTTTATTTCTTTATGAGTCGGGGGTAAAATTCCTCACTTTTTTGTTACCAGATGTCGAAGATATTTGAGTTCAAAAAGACAGATTTAGAGGATTACGTGTAAGCTGATCCCAACTTAAAGATAAAAACCAAAAGATAAAAAATATATATATCTTATCTTGTTTGTTACTTTTTCCAGAAAAATACATTTACAACATGATTCGTTGGTTAAAGATTTTGAGATAATTGAAACAACAAACCCAGCTGGACGGAGGGAAACAATCTCTGCCTTGCTCTTGTTACGAGATGTCTAAATAAATGGTTGACAGATCGTTGAAAGAACAGATCAACTCTTTGAGTGGAAAACTCCAGAGGGTATATGTACATCTGCCCACTAGATAGGACACACAGTAGGACTTTCTTCGGTCTTTAACGTACACTATATGTCCTTCTGGCATATGCTTCAGATTCCAATAAAGCTTTTGTCCTGCACAGTTTGTATTTGTGTATGTATGCATACTATATAGTCAAACGTGTGCATACTGTAAAGGCTTTCTGTGTGATGTCTATGCATGTGCATGTCACTTTTGTTTAAAGTGTCAGGATGTTTGCATGAATGTGTGAGTGTGATTTGTTTCTAGTTCTCCGTAACATTAACCCCGTGACAGACAGTTTTGGCCAGAACACCATTTTTCCCAAAAAATGGCTAAAATAATAAAAATATATAAAATAATAATGCTGTAGAGATAGCAGAAACAGCTTTAACAGGGACTAAGAAAACCACAGGAATGACTCGGCCAAACCTAATCCTTATTTGGGATGTTCAATGTTCTCATGATGCAGCATTTAGTCCAGTTGCTCATACTATATGTGGCTCTCGTGATGTTCAAGAGCAGAATCAAGCTTTGGAAATACGTTAAGTTAAGTTTTTTTTTTTTTCTATCTTCATTTGTGGTTTATAAGTGTTTGTTATTGACTAACCCTATTTATTATTATTTATTATATAATACTATTATTATTTTTTTAGATGAGCTGCCAGATAACCCACTCAGGGACTCTCCACTTATATTAATGTCTATTCATCAACATCAGTACCAAAATATAGTCACCTTAAGGGGCAACTGCCATGAGATATTTATGACATAAAGAGACAACAAATACATTCAGATAGCAACAAGAATAGGGTTGCTTTGTGTAACATATATTGTTTATATCATACATATTTAATAACATTCTTTAAGAAAAGATAAAGGCACAAGCTTCAGCGTCATTGTGTTTCCCTTCATCCCCCAGAATCGTTTCATCCTTGAAGGGGCGTTGGAAATCCATAACGGTGGCCAGAACGCTCGCTTTGGCTCATCACTTGCTCCCGTCCCTGATCTGAACGGTGACGGCTTCAACGACCTGGTGGTGGGGGCCCCGCTGGATGATGACCACAAAGGAGCCATTTATGTTTTCTTTAGCCAGCACAACAGAATACTACGCAAATACAAACAGGTATGAGGTGTGCAAACAGTTAAAAAAACAACGGCAGTGTATATGTCTGTTTTTGCCTACTGACTATAATCACAAATACATATCACTGCTGATCATTTTCCAATCACACCACATGTTTTTCATTTGATTTACCACCTTCCAGGTAGCTATTGATTTATGTCCACTGCAGTTTGGTGAAATATGTCAACTTGCAGACACTTGAAACTACAGGAAAGGGTCATTTTACGCTTGAACCAGTTCGGTTCACATGTTTGAGGTGTTTACTTGGTTTGGAATCAAGGCCGAGGTCGGTAACAGGCAATCTGTCAGTGAAGGCAAACAAAACCAGACACAGAGCAGGAGAGCAGGCCAGAATAGCGAACAGACAGTGGTCAGGAACCAACAGGCAGATGACTAGGACAGACTGGTACACAGAAGACTGCGAAGCAAATTAGACCAGCAGAAGACTTGTTAGGGGGGAAAGGGTCTGGCATGTATACTGAGTTACTAATGTGGAAATGAGGGGCAGGTGTGCAGGTTGGTGAGAAGACACTAAAGGCTGCTGCTGGACAGATGGTTAATAATAACTGTGAAAATACTGATTTAAACACTAGCAGGTAGCTGCAGTGAACAATTAAAGCCAATGGCGCTTCATAGAATTGTTGCTAGTCATGTAAAATGTGATATTTGCATTAAATGGTCCAAAGCATACAGACTTCACAAACTATAGAAAACACACAAAACTTTCTATTCTCAACTTCTAAACTCTTTTTTTGCTAAATGGCAATGAGAAGTGATGAAGCAAACTTTTTTATTATCTAGTAAAATATTTTACATGCGCAGTATCTATTTACACTGTATTCTGCCCTAAAAAAATAACTGCACAGTTTAATTGCCATGTGACTGCTATGATAATTACTTTAATTGTAACTTTTTAAACTGTGGTTGTTTTTATTATGATGATTACTCAGATTTCTTTCTGTCTGTTTCTCAGAGGATAGCAGCAGCAGATTTGGCTCCTGGCCTGCAGTACTTCGGCCGCAGCATCCATGGCACGATGGATATGAACAACGACGGTTTAGTGGACCTGGCAGTAGGTTCACTTGGTGCTGCTGTTCTCCTTTGGTTTGTATTTCACCCAGTAAATAATACTCTCATCAAAAATATACAGGACAGTTATTGCAGTCACTTCTGAACGCTCATCTCATCATCCGTTACTGTAAAGACATCTCTCTTACCCTGCTGTGATCACCTCACTGATACATTTTAAAGCAAAAAATGTTGGCAACACAGCTTTGATATAGAGTTTTATGTATGCCTTGAGAACAAATCATATTCCCAGAAATATCCTTGAGTCTCACATCTCAGTCTTTCCCTCTGAGGTCACAGTTTGGCTTCATCTGTAATGCTTTTATGCCCTCATAGGTCGCAGAGTGTCGTCCGGATATATACTACTGTCAGGTTTGAGCCCAGTAAGATCAACATCTTTGTGAAGGACTGTCAGAGAGGAGGCAAAGACGTGACCTGTATGTCAGCCATTGTATGTTTCAACATCACTGCCAGGACAGCCATTCCTCCCACACAGGAAATCGGTAAGCCAGCAAAAATAATCCAAGTGTTATGTGAATTTCTCTTGGAGATCAATAAAGTATCTATCTATCTATCTATCCATCAAGTTTCCCAGTTCCTCTCCTTGTCTTCGCCTGACGTTTGGCATCCTCTCAAGGTTAATAAAACCCCATTTTATCTATTAGTAAAGCAGAGCCTTTTACTTACCGCACAGCATATAAAATATAGATAAAGAACATGTTTTAAAAAAAACAAAACAAAACAGGTTTTTGTCAATTTCTTCACCCAGATGTGTTTTAATTATTTATTATATGACCTGCAATGTCTTCATTTTAATCAAATTAAGCATTGAGTTATAAGCAAGAAAGTAACACACAAACATGATGGGAACTGAGGTCATTTTTCTGTGCAGAGCTGGGAAATTTACTTAATAGCACTTTTTATCATGAGGCAGAGACGATAAACTTTCTCTGAAACGCTATCCACGTGTCCGGATACTCCTTTTCTGTATAAATCTGGCATAAAGTTGAGTCAGACAGGTGCATTGCTTAATGACAGTAAGAAAGTTTCCTTGTGTGATAGTGCCGTCAAGTGGGTAAAAGTGTAATGTTTTTTTAATTCATAACCAATCAGAGACTTTCAGTGACTTTCCTGTTTTTATTATTGATCAGGAATATCCCAGCCCATCAGTAGGAGTGTAACCTGAAATGCTTAAAAACTGATCATGAGGAAAATGTTGTCCTGCATTCTGAATCCAACCTTTTTGAATTCCTGATTTGTCTTTGTACTTTCTGCTATCTGAAAAACAAACAGGTTTTTATAAATGAGGTAGAGGGTTTCATTCCTCTGTGAAACTTTCTGTTTGGTTCCTACAATTAGTGGTTATTTATTTAAAGTTCCTGAGGTAGAACAAGAAGAACAAAATCAACCACGACATTTACTTAAATGTGGAACTCTTCAAATTTAGTTTCTGCGACAAAAAGCTGCTTACTCTGCCAGCCGTATCGTCGAACCTCTGGCTATCATCAAACCTTCAACGGGCCAATTGTACCTATGCAGAGAAATTTATATTTTGGATCTGTAGTTGCAATATGGCAGCTGTTGTTTGGACTGTGGTATACGACAGGATGAAACATGACTGGCTTCAAGTGAGAAAAGGCATTTGGCCATCTGAATGTATATCCTTCATGTTAGGGCTCCAATAGGCCTTTCAGCATGCGGCTTCCTGTAAAAACTGTGATGGCTTCCTCCATTCAGAGTGGCGCCAAAGCAAAACGTTTCTTTACTACCAGAAAGAGATTCTGATCTCACTCGCTGTTTCCCTGCCAAAGCTAATGCTGCTGCCTAGAAAAATGCTCTGAACCTGAACTGGAGCTATTCCTCGCTATAAACATTCCTCTCATCATGCGAACGCCAGTTGGAATGCACTTTATTTCTCCTTCGAAAGAGAAGTTATTTGGAGGTGGTAAAAGCTCATAGACGGCTCAATCCTGAAGATGGGTGCTGTGCCACTGACAGTAGCCCACCTCCATGCAACTGCAGGGTGAGATGTCGGGGTCTTGAAGCAGAGGTGCAAGGGAGCGTGTTCCCAGTTAACCTCTTGACCCTTCGACATCTTTGTCAAATCTATCAGGCGTGCCAAAACAGAGTAGGGGAAGACATGCAGGAGTTATCTTGTCTTCCACGGTCGCAAACAGTGGAACACGTTTATTTAATTTTCCCCTCGTTGTCGTGTCTGGCTAGTAATGCATGGCAGA
Organism: Scortum barcoo; assembly: GCA_023238725.1. Lineage (NCBI taxonomy): Eukaryota > Metazoa > Chordata > Actinopteri > Centrarchiformes > Terapontidae > Scortum > Scortum barcoo. Next base: position 8,796,014 of record CM041531.1, on the reverse strand, counting down.
TGTGCTGGTGTTTGTGAGTTCGCTGTGGTCTTTTGCATGAAATGGAACTTTTTTCTTTTTTGTCCCATTCAGAGTTAATCTTAATTATGCAAATATGTATTTACAGTATTTGAAAGTGCTGTCTTTTTAGATGTGCTGTTCAGGCATTTGAGGAATCACAATGATGACAAATGTAACCAAATAGCTCTGAGTTGGAACTTCATTAGAAAAAGTATTTTGTAAATGAGCTTCTCTCAACACAAAAACAAAAACGTTTTTTTAAGATAATCGATACTGATAGCTGTGATGTGGTGAAAAGTGGAAAAAAAATGCTTCCAGTTTAGTATCCATTATCTGCCCAGATCTTTTTGCATGAGAAATTAAGAGTTCCCGGTCTCTAATTCTCCAGTTGACCCCAAAACACAACGCTTGCACAAATTCAGCCTTAGTAGGTTTTTCCTCATGCCATGAAAACATGAGGCAATAAATGGAAAGCCTCTTAAACAATGTGGCTTGGAAATGACTGTGCACTGAAGCCAGAGGGTTTGGATTCCTGTATATGTTGGTCACACATTCATCGTATGCTCAGAGTCAAACTAATATGGCACTGCAATGTGACAGTGATGTCATTTACCATAGCCTGTCACTTCCATTTGTCAATTACTCTGCACCAACTAAGTAAGAACAGAAACCCACTGATGTTAGAAACATTTGAACACAAATAGAAAAGGAAATGTTATGTTTTTGAACTCTTCCTCTGACCCACTAGGGATTAAATATAACGTCTCCATTGCGGAGAGGCGTTTCAATCCTCGGGCCATATTGGACAACCCGAACAAGCTGCAGCCTCAAAACCTGACCATCCTTGCTGGAGAGGAGAAATGCGAACACATCTACTTCCACGTCATGGTGAGGCCCAGGATGAAGGTTACAAAAGTCACATACAGCACAGGGGTGCAGCCAGTGTTTCCAAAGATGCTGCTAACTTGTAATCTATATTTTATTCTATCTTTGAATAAGTGAGATGGCGGAAAGATTTTGTAAGTAATATTGTAAATGGGATTCTGTGGAAACTTTTAGCGTTGTGAACTTTCTTTTTTCTTTATTGAATTTCAGAAAAACAACTTCCTTAGTCTTGAAATATCATTATTGTTATTGGTCTCCCACACTGGTTAAAACTAACACACACTGCACATTAAAAAGACATTATGTTCATACTTTTTTTAGCATTTCTGCATTATGCACATTTGTGTAAAGCAAAAAATATTGGAGTGCCATAGACAAAGTGCCATGATAGAGTAAATCCACCTAATCTTTGAACTTCATGCTTTATATTAGGAGACCACAGATTATGCAAGGCCCATAGTGTTTGCTGCACAAGTGGGGCTACAAGATCCAGACCATGGACCAGTTCTGGATGACAGCTGGCCCACTGTTGTGAGGACTGAGGTGAGAGACTATCTGACAACTTGTCCTATTATTAAAGTCCATAAAGTACTTCAATATGTACTTCTGTTAAATGAAAGGAAGAGGATGAGTAGTTTCTTCGATTTACAAAAGCTTTTCTCTCGACTAGCTGCCCTTCTGGAACGGCTGTGACGAGGATGACCGCTGCATACCTGACCTGGCACTGCAGAGTATGACTGACCTGATGACTCAAAAGTAGGTACACCCACATTATATCACAACACATACTTTAATGCACGCACAAAAATACACAGACATACACATATCTACCCTAAAAAACGTACAATTGTACTTTCTCTGCCTCCCAGTCAGTTCTGCGCGCAGCCTGTGCAGTCTCGTGGGGCTTTCTGCCGCCATCTGAGTGAAGGAGGGGCCGAGGGATCTCTGCGGGTTCTGGAGGGAAACAGGCGAAGGATGGTGGTGGATGTCCGACTGGAGAACAAAGGAGAGAACGCCTACAATGCTTGCCTGAATATCACCTACACGCACAATCTACGCTTCTCCAGCCTCATAGTCAAGGTTCATGATCAGCACCTTGTAAAAAGAACGTGTGAAACAGCAAAAAAATATCTTGAAGAGATGCAACAAATGCTGCATTTAATTGGTTTGAACTTTAGTAAAACACTGTTGTTATTTTTGTTATCTAGGACAACTCTGACATCAAAATAGAGTGCCACATTGAGGACAAACTAAGAAATGAGAAGATCTGCAATGTCAGTGCTCCATTCATGAGGGCCAAAACTCAGGTGAGTCATCACACTCTGAATCAATGAAATGATGCATTATTTAAGCTTTCTTTAAAATGTCAACAATTTGCCAACTGTGGATTTGTGACTTTTTTAAATTAGATAATTGGTTAAACAAAATAAAACCCGTGATATTTTGTGCGTGGGTGTTTTAAGTCCAAGAGGGACATATGTTTTAAGTGAGAATCGTCATTTCTGTGTTTATCTAACTGAATGGAAAGCAGATGTAAAAGTTTATATTTCCAACCATGCAATCTCATTCATATTAGAGTTTTTATACTGATTCCCAAATACGATAAAAATCAATTTCGATGCTAGCACTTCTGTCTGAAATAAAAATCTGGATACCCGTCTGTGGCCCGGTTAAAGCAGGCTCACATCCCGCATTGTGCCGTTACTCCAGGGCAGAGAAAACATTGACGTGGGCTGTATTAGACCACAGCGGCCCAGAAACACATGCTGCAGGCTTTCGATGACCATGACAGACCACACTGGTTAATGTAAGACCCACAAGCCAACCAGAGGATCCCAGTTTAGTTCTGGTTTGTGAGATCTTATCTTTCTATAGTCATACAGTTTCAACCAAAACATGTCATTCTGTATTTAAATTTATAACTCTAACAAATGTCAGACGGAAGCAACTGTAATTCAGTGGCTTATCAAGACAAAACAGCACATTAGAGATAAAAAAAATTTAACATCTTTATCTTAATTTATATCCTCCAAGGTTTGGTCTGTGACTCAACACCATTTACAGCTCTGTGTGTAAAGGATGGCCCCACAAATCACATTATAATGTTGAAGTTTATTTCCCAGGACAGTTACATGCTTTTAAACCTAAATACTTTAAAGTTACTCTACAGATCAAGCAGGAAGTACCAAAGGGACTATGTTTGTCAAAATCAAGGATGCACATCGCCAATTACTATATGCACCTTACTGTGGTAAATGAGGAATTTAAAAAACTTTTTAACATCTCTACAAAATAAACATAATCTCCATTTATCTGCACACCCATCCAACCACCCAGTCCACTATCATAAGTACAAAACCTCACCAAGAAAACAGAGAGTGGTGTGAAATATAGTAAGAAAATACATACTGTAATAAAATCAACTAAATTAATTCAGCTAATTGAACGTAAAGCACCTGGGAGAGGAGGCCATGCAGGGCGGACAGCCATCGCCAGAACCAGTGTCAAAGATTTTATGTGGGGCCAGAGAGGGCTTCCAGATTGTGTAAAGAGAGAAAGAAATAGAGAGAGCGCTGCTAGAGTATCTCATTTTCTTCAGCCTGATACAGTTCAGTGCCTCCTTGATCCAATCTCCACATTTAGGGGCTGAAACGTGCTTCCATTTCAGAATAATAAGGAGCTTAACCAGTAGTGGAAGTTGTGGAAGCCAAGACCTTCAGCAGCGAGCCAAAGAGAGTAAATGAGAGATTATAAATACTGGTAGCGCTGGTATTTAAGTCTGATGAGTTGTTGGAGTGACATTCTTCCTAAATGGGAATGCCTTTACTGTTTTTTTGTTATGTAATTCTTTTTTCATGTGATAAAAGCCACGGTTCACTGGCTTTGTGAAGGAAAACTGGCAAGTGGTTAACTCATGATAAAGACGTCTCAGGAGATGACATTTAGCCCATGTCTAAATGAGGTCATTCTTCACCCCAATAGAGATGTGTGAAGGGTCTGTTGGATATTTGAACCTAAAAAAGAACTATGCTAACCCAAGCCTGTCCTCATGTTGTATGTCAGTAAGATGTCAAAAAGGCAGTTTATCATTGTGGGGTCTGAGGCAGAGTGCAGCATATCTTCCTACGACCTTGATCTCCTGGAAGACTGAGCCACCCTTATCAAGTCATCCCTACTGTATGAAACAGAGCTAATCTCTGACTCTGAGAGAGGACATGAGCTTCTGCTTTTAGGTCTGCTACTGACCTGAATGTGACCTGGAAAGTCACCATTTAATTCCTCCACAGGCTTACACAGCCTTCCTCAACGAATGAAACCTGCTCAGGTGTCGTCCCATCACCTAACTCTGGTCATATGATGTTTGACCATAAACTATGTGTGACCACTTGTCGTAATGTGAAGGACATAAGTAATTTAGGCTAAGTGATGCCACCTATGAGTTCACATTTTAATGCGTTCCTGAGGTCGAGAACGAACTACATTCTTCATCTGTTGGACATTATGTAAAATAGAGGACACGCTGTCACTGGCACAAAAACATACTGTTGAAACTGAAAACCTGCAGTATGGAGTTTGGGAGAATTTCTGGGACAGAAGCCATAACATATGTGAGTCCGGTCTGGAAGTGACTTTGAAAGCTTGTTTTGAAGGCATTTTCTTAAAGGTTAAAGTAACTGTCCCGTAATCAAACATAAAAATCAGTCAAGCAATACACTCTTCCTCTCTGCACTATAAAAATGTAAATTAGCATCCCATCGGGTTGTTATTATCATTATTATCAAGAGGCATCTTTGCAACAGGGTAACAGGGTAGGAGACTTCTTCCTGGCCATTAGGAACATTTTCTCTCCGCTTTAGCCCGGTGCACCAGGTGAGACCGAGTCTCTTTTCTCTCATCTGTTGCTGATTCTCACGTTCAGTTCTGCTGTGTCTAAGCCTTTCCACAGGCTCGTAATGTCAACGATATTTACGAGACTCTTCACTATCCAGTGTCTTTTATAGCAAAGCATCAAGTTTTATTTTTAAGGGGGTGATGTTTGAATTAAGTCTGATAGGGATGACACTGATGATACATTGCACGGTGCAATTAAAAGCTATTAAACGGTGAGCAGATTATGCGTAAGCCATCTTTTCCATTGATGTCCGAACAATAGTCCGTCTTACTTTCTACAAAAGTTTCACAAAAGCCTACTGACAAATACCGAAGGCATGAAGTAATGAAGGTGATTGAAAGAGTTCATGAGACGTCCTAACCACGTCATTATCACAAACAATAGGCATCTCCCAGGCAACGAAAATATTACCGCATGTCTCTGTAACGCTCCCCAACAAATGAACCAAAAGGACTTTGGTCAACCTTTAAAACTCACTGAGTGATTCATACCCACTCATCCAGCCTGAACAGCATCCAGAGCCACAAGCCCGATCTGCTCTGGTCGGGAGCCTTTTAAAAATGTGGCACGGAGTTAAACAAGGCTGATTGTACGCTGGTGCCGCTGCCAAAGCCTGCCCCAAAAACCGCCGTTTAGCTGAGGGAAAGTAGGAACCTCAGGGCAAACTTTTCAAAATTGTAAGTTATCACTCTTGTTTTGACTTTTCCGGTTGCTTCTGACCTGTGTAAAACTAACCGTAAACTTTACTACTGCTGCAGGAAAGCGAGGTCCAAAGATTATACCCCAATCGATGCTGGTAGTGACAAATGAGTTTTTGCACGCAGAGACATTATTACTCGTCGTTGCGATTCATTGTTTGATGACCGACAGTGGATAAGGCTCAGGGATGTGGGCAGAATACCCCGAGGAGGAAAGGGAGCTTCATGCTCCGTCTGAATTTCCATGTTCAGCTATGCTGGCACATGAACATCCCTCAGCAGCGTCCTCCAAACCCATACCACTCGCATGCATGTGTGTGTCTGTGCATTCTTGTCTGTGTGTGTGTGTGTGTGTGTGTGTTTTCATCTAACTTTTGTCTAAATTACTTGATTCATCCAATTATTTTGAAAACAGCCTGGACCAAAAAAAAAAAAAGTCAGGCCTTTCTTTTCTAGGACATTCATAACAAAGACAGAACGTGGGCTCATTTACCACAAATAGGATAAGATGATATGAAAATAGGTCGTTGTATGTGCTGCATCTGCGGTCTGTGGACGAGTAAGTCTATATGGAGGAGCTAGAGTTAACCTTGTTTTTCCTTTCTGCTCAGATGGAGTCAGTCAGGATTGCATTACGGCACAGAGGACTGTAAACAATGCTGAGTTCGGTTTGCTCAGTACTCCTCTCGCCTTCTTTCCTTTTCCTCTTCTTTGTCTCTCCTTTCGACCTTTACTCTGCCCTGATTTCATCTCTTCTCCTCTCCTCTCCTATCCCTTTCTCTCCTATTCTGTCTCATTTCTTCTCCTCTGTCCTTCCTCTTCTCTTATGTCCTCTCCTCACTTTTCCCTCTCCTCTGTCCTTCCTTTCTGTCCTCTCCTCTCCTCTCCTCTCCTCTTCCCACCTTTCCTTTCATCTCTCTCTGTTTTTGTTTGGAATTCCTCTATAGTTTTTCCATTTTCTTACACTCCCGTCGTCTCTTCTGTTTTCATCTCCTTTCTTATCTTTCCTGTCTCTGTTCTTAGATTTTTGCCCTGAATCCAACCGGTAGTCGCTTGTGTTTGTGTGTGTATAGCCTTGTTGATTTGTATTTATGGCGTTGTCCTCCACTAAGGGGAAATTTCCTGGCTCTCATTGAGCAGCACCAACTGTGCAGCTGACTGCCTCGGGCCAAAGTCCGGGACTTACAGCAGGTTATTGCAGGCTTTCCTCCTTAATCCATAATGCCATAGCCTTTACTGCTGGGTAGGGTATATACAGTAGTCACATATGAAATCACAGGAAGCTTTTGACCTTTGCTTCCAGGGTTTTCACATGTAATGTTGATAAATTGGTAAAACATTTAAAGAACACTGATATATAAAAAATAATTATATTTATTTATTACATCTTGAAATAAATAAAAAAATAAAAAAATTTTTTTTTCTTCTGTTTTTAGGTAACATTTCGTCTGGAGTTTGAGTTCAGTCGTACTGTCTTCCTGGAGAATGTCAGGATTATTCTGGAGGCCAGCAGGTATGAACATTCATTTAATATCTATATTTTAAAATATAGTGTGTGAAACACATTTAATCTCTGCATGGAGAAAGGTTGGCCCAGACTATCGTTTGTCTTCATACTGATGCTAATGTTTAACCAAGACATCCAAAAAATATCAACTAAACATTAATTTCACCAAGCGGTGAGCTCAAGATAAAATCTACCAATGAGCTACGAGAATAAATATTTAAACTGGTAAACTGGCTGCACACTCACGTTCTTTGAATATTTTTGTCTACTTCTCTCAACAGTGATGGCGAGGACATGAGCACAGCTGATAATTTCAACGATATCTATTACTCTCTGAAGTACGAGGCAGATCTTCTCTTCACCAGGTTTGTCAGTTTCTCACCCAACTGTGCATGGTGAGGTGATTTTAGAACCGGTGAACCTGAAAGTGGATGCAGCTGGAACAAAGTGATTCACTGGCATCTGGAAAATGCTGAATGATATCAGTGTGGGAAAAAGCGTTGCAGATACTTTCACAGAATGGAGACTGTGTTATCATGTATTCGACAACATGTGTTTTAAAGCCCAGACAAATGTAAGGTAATCGGTTCTCACGTATTACTTTTAATGTTTATGCTTTACTTCAAAAGGGATTCAAATCCGACTCGGTATGAGATCAAATCAGAGCTGTCGCTGGAGGAGCCCGGTGTTATCGGCCCTCCGTTTAACTTGACTTTCCAGGTGAGATTATCGCCATTAGTTTAATTCACCACACAGGAAAAAAAATAACTGTTTGGGAATAATTTACACTATTTGTTCCTTGTTGTTCCTCAGATCCAGAACCTGGGCTACTTTCCAGTGAAGGATCTGCAGCTGAACATTGAAGTCCCAGAAATGACGAAAAATGGGAACCAGCTCCTTCAGATATCTGACTTTCACATTGACCAAGTGAGTGTGGATGCTCCTGAGCGATGAAGGCAACATTCATTTACAGCTGGGGGGAGTGGTAACCGACATGCTGATCTTTACAGCTTGTGTTGGAGCAGATAACCCACTTTTTATATGCAGAGTTGCTCTTACTGCAGCACCATTTACATGCAGAAAAATGCAAAGTTTGACAGCCCAGGAAAGGTATGATGCAAGGGTATGATTGGACAGTCGGAGGGGTTAGACAATTGTTAGCTTACAGTTGTCTCTTGCAGCCTAAATTGTCATTGTTCAGCTGAAGTCACATAAGATTTCTTTAAAGAGTTTGTTAGTATATGTTTAGTGTTATTTAAAGAGCAAGTATGGAAGTTTCTCAGCACTAATACTACTATTTACAAAGTTCATGATTTGGGACCTACCTAAAGAAGTGTTTCAATGATTTTAGAAATAAGCTTAATTTATTTTTAATTTAAAGACAGCTTTAGAAGTGTGAATAGGCAGACTGTTTCCCCTGCCTGCAGTTTTTATGCTAAGCTGGGCTGACCACATCCTGTGTAGTATTTAACATACACATGAGATCTTTTCATATTATCCAAGATGCTAAAAGCTTCTTTGAATTGCACATCCATATTCATTCTTGTTCTATAAGTCCTATAAGAATATGATTTCCCTTTTTGTCTTCAGAGTTAAGATTTCAACAAACTAACACGTATTTTTATGACCATATCACACCTCAGAGAGACGGTACACGCTGTTTACCGCCTCAGCATGTGGCCCAGAGCAGGTCGTCACCTGAGGACCTTACACGCTTCTCCCGCTTGGTAAAGTACAAATTCATTCCCGAATGAGACTTTTTCTTCCAGCTTTGTCTTTAGCGACTTCTTTCCTGAAGGCCGATATCTTGTTTCTTCACAAAGAACCGATCCAACACCCTGACTCTGCCAATCCAGTGCACTGTCAATGTGGCCTCCTACAGGGAAATTGCAGTCAGAATCTCAGGAGCACTACGAATAGATACCTTACACGCAGTGAGTATAAAAACACAAACATGCATGCATGAACTTGGAGATCCTTAGCTATATAATAACACACACGCATGCAAGTGCTCTATGTTATTACTGTGCTTTGACTCTGTAGCAATGACAGCTTTGTAGCAGTTCAGCTGTGTGATATGTTTGTGAAAACTGGCTGTGTGTTTTGGTTTTCTCTCCAGCTAAAATTTAAAATCTTGGAACTGGTAACCAGTGCATCAGTGGAGCTCCCCTCTTCCAGCCCCATGTTTTTACACGAAGAGAGGCCTGTCAGACATGTGAGTCAACAACAACTGAAGCCGTAAACTGCCTCTGTCCCGAGGTTGACCCGACTCAGATCTGAGCTCATAACAGCATCATAATTTGATCGGATTTAGCCTCTCTCTGATTTTTATCCCCTCCATGTGTGAATACAGCGTTTTGTACTTAAAGGGATCAGATCTCTCTTTAAAGCGTTTTTGAGTGGACTGAAAGTATAAATAGAATAATACACTGCACTAAAATGAACATACTTTCCTGCTGTGATCTCTTCATAAGAAAATATCAGCAGGCTCTGCTGCAGTTGAGCATGGCACCGCATAACTGAAGCGGTGCAGATTCAGACAGCAAATGTTGGTGTTGGAGCACACGTGTTGTGTGGTGCTCAGGGACCGAAAGGACCAGCGGCACAACATGTTAAATGTCTGGACTCATACGCTAACCTTTGCTGCCATCTGTTGGCCAGTAAAAACAGGCATACAGGAGCCCTCTATTATACTCTATTATACAAAGAATACATACAGATTTCCTTTTAACAGCATCAACTCTCAGTGTAGTTGGAGAGTAATTATTAGTGTAGAGAGGGGAACGGGTTTTGTGGGATTAATGACTCCTCTTTTAAATATACACTGTATGTTAAGAATGAAAAATGACATAATCTCTTACAGTAAAAATGATAATCGTAAATGTACTGTTTGTCCTGTGAGTGTGTTGAATATAGTTAAAGTAACAAATGTCTGTATTTATAATCCCCCTTAATCATCATTATCTTTAGACAGAGTGCATCATTTCTGCCTGTGAGTGTGACAGCTGCTTCATCTCTAGTGTTTGTTGTCACCACAGACTGTCATACACGTGCACTCACAGTATATAATTATTCTGTACAGTATGAACATTATTTTTTCATTTTTGTGCAAGATGAAATAATAATAATAGCATTATGATGCTGTACACTAGAGTTGACTGAGTTCAGTTTGTGTCTCAGAAATGAGATTTTCTAATCTCATGATAAAAATATCATCTTATTTTGTCCACAGATAATACTGGAGATCAGGAAGGAGGGAGATTACAGAATCCCTACATGGATTATCGTTGGTAGCACGCTGGGAGGACTCTTATTGTTAGCCCTGCTCAGTCTTGCTCTATGGAAGGTAAGTCGTCATGGGATGCCCAGTTGTTAGTCATTAGGATAAAAAGATGTTGAATCATCGGAGGTACATTAAGACCTGCTGTATGTCTTCATGGAGGCAGCCAAAGATCAGGTGTGCCTCTGTACTGCTGTTTTTATCCACAGTAACTCATTGCATGTTGTTCTTTTACCAAAGGTTACCAAAGTTTGCTCTCCTGAAGTTATCTTCAGACTCTGTTTAAAACAAAACCCTTTCAGTGAAGGGTTTTGCTGCCACCCACTGGTAGAGAATAAAATAATCTGTAATCCTCTATAGTATAGAAAGGTAAAAATCTGACAGTGATATTATTAAATGAATTATTATCACAGCATAACACATTGATTATACAGCTATGGACAGTTAACTATAATTTATTCTATAGTTTGACTGCACTACACATCTCCAGAGAGGAAAAAATACAAGAAACTGAACAGTTAAACCATGTAAATTACATGTGCACTTTCTCGAGCAGAGTCTCATTTCCACTATGAAACGCTCCGCAGGTTCTCTTTCTTTTCTTGACAAACTAATGTTGTTATTGTGCCAACATGTTTATTTACCAGTTTATCAATCAATATTGTTTCTAGATTCTACCCCACATTTAGCTCTCTTGTGTCATTTATTTATTTATTTGTATCTCAGCGTGTCTCTTGTGAGATTAATAGAGTTGTTTGTGTTGTGTTCAACAGTCAGTAAAAGCAGCCTCGCATTCATGTTTAACACAGTAGCTATTGACTTAAGTCTCGCTCCAGGCGACCAAACATCATAAATGTCATGCTTTTCTCTATGGAAAAGCTCTGGGATAAAACTGATCATTTTCAGAGGACACCGCTGGCAACCTTCTACCTTTTCACACAGCAATGACAAAAATCAAGTTACTGTTCTCTTTTATGGCAAACACAAGGGCATTTCAAAGTGCTTTACATAAGATATTAATAGTAAGAGATATTTTTGGTTTGTTTCTGTTGATTTGTTCAAGACTACATTAAAAGTATAAAAAGGTGCTTTATATGAGATGATTTTAACCGATCATCTTTGGACTTCATGTACATGTTTGGTTAAAATCTTCCTGTTAGCTTGTTGTACCTGTTGTACTGAACTTAGGTTTGATTAATAACAACTTTAACATTTATCATTCTGTATACCATTGTGCACAATTTAAGCAATGGTCTTACCAGTTAAAATGTTTGACTTTATAGTTAAGTGCATAGCAACTAAAGGCATCTTCACTGTGTTTGGTTCTTAAGCTATAAATGCTCTGAAAAGATGTCTTTATATTTGTGACAAAGAAATTGCGACTCAAGGTTCACTTGTGTTGCCTTTTTTTGGAGCTTTTCAACACAAAGTTTGAAAAATTGGTCAAGTGATTTAACCTGGGCCAGCTCCATTCGCGGATCGAAGGCCGTGAGATGCAGCTGAAGGTTCAGACAAAGCCGATAAGTGGATCTCACATTCAGACCCATGCTGTTTAAGATGAAGAATGAACCTTTATGTTCAAGTTCAAGTTCTTTACTTGTCATATGCACAACAATTACAAGCAGTGGTTGGCTTTGAAATTCTCAGGCTTCTTCCAACAATGGTCTTACAAAATCCATAAAAAGAAAATCGCACAAGGATAAAAAAGAGAGGTTGCAGAGTGCAGAGGTTAAAATGTAGGAATAAAATATAATATATTGTAATATAGTAGACCAGTGTAGTGTAGTGATAAGATGAATAATTCACACACTGTTCTTCCTCCCAGCTCGGCTTCTTCCGGAGGCAGAAGCGGAGGGACGAGGACGAGCAGGAGGCGAACGGGAAAGTGGCCGAGCAGCGGTAACGCAGGCTGAGGGCCCCCAAGCAGACGCCTTTTTCCACAGGGGACCCGACACTCAGGGACCAACCCACCTCCCCCTGCTCCCCAACAACATGGCGGCACCGCATAGACAGCTCCACATGACCGCTGAAGCAAGGCTTGTTCAGTGCACTGGATGTGTCCGACGCCACGACCCCTGACCCCCCAAGAGTCAGCACTGTCACACTCACTTAGCATTCCTGCACTGTTGCGACATCAGGGCCTCCTTTGTCCATGTATTCCACTGCCCTTGGTGTCGTAAAGATTCACAGACCCTCATGCTCTTGTTTTCTCGGCTTCAGGCTGGAGCTCTGGTGCTTTTTCTGGCCGTTTCGAAAAGAAAAATAGAGCGAGCTTTGACCGTTCTGTTCCAAGAATTTCAGGCCACAATTTGCCCCCGAGGCAAGCGTTAGCCAATCACTCTTTTGTCTCTTCCTGATGTATATTTATTTAACTCTTATGGTAAATTTTGAAATACGTGAAAAACCTCAAGGGTGACCTGCCACCCAAAAGCTACCACAAATGTAAAGTTACTATACTGTATATTGAATTCGATGTTTAAAAGATTTTATCTGCAACATGTTCAGCTCACTTGCATGATAATTTATGAAGAAACAAAACTGAACTAAAGTCACCAGAAGATTCATGATGTTTAGCTTCTCAGTCTTTTCTTAATATTTTTCTACAGAGAAGAATCCTCTAAACCTGCATCCTCTCTTAAGAGTCCGCTCCTTGTCTTTTTTTAGATTTTCATCCTGGACCACATGCAGGATGATCTTTAAACATTTGATGCACTTTTACTTTGTACAAAAGTAACTTGAATTTTTGTAAATAGTCAATTACCTTTTTATACCCTTTCAAATATTATAATGGTTTTCAGTATTTCCCACATGGTTTGTGGATTTACTTTGTAACTTAAGCAACGAGGCAGATGAAACGAGTCAGCTTTGTGTTACTGAACCCGCTACGAGACGTTTGCATGCCTTTTAACATGCACTGCATCAGAGCAAAAGGATGTGCATAAAGTATTGCAGGTAACATGGGTTTTAAGCAAAGTGTCTCTCCTGACGAACAGTAACTAAATCAGTTCGGATGCCATTAAGATGAGTCCAGTAAATGCACATTGCTTACAGTATGTCAGCACCCTCCTGGTGTTACCAACGAATGTCAGTTTGTCCTGTTTGATGAGGTGTGAAGAGCTGTTATACGCCTACAAATAAAACTTTGTATATGTCTGTGAGTGTCCGTTTAATGAATTTCCCTTGAACGCGAGGAGGCCTGGAGAAGAGCGAGTGTTTGTGTAAATCATGTCCAGTCATCGAAAATTTGAGCTCATAACATCATCATGAGAGAGCCCCCGGCGTGGAGTGAGGACCCTAAATACAAAGTACAAATACAGAGTAAACAGGAAGTGTGCGTGACCGAACTGAAAAATGGACAAAGACAAGGGCAGTGAATGAGAGATAACAAACACAGAACACAGAGAGAGAGACAAACAGGATAACACGGACCACAAGGACGGGGAAACACCAGGGAACAACAGAGGCCCAGAGCAGAACCATGACAGGGAGAGAGTATGATTGTTATGACAGTTTCTTTAAAAGATAATTCACTGGGGACACGTTAAAAGCTCAGAAAGCCGTTAAAAAAATATTTTAATAGAGACTTGTTGATTGTCTTTCAAAGAAACCAATGGTTACCTTTGTGTCAGGTGGGAAATGTGGGATGAGCTGAAACTGTAAAATAAATACTGGTCTTGGCCTCTCTCTCCCCTGAGCTCTCACCTCGTGTCTCTCCTTTAAATAAAAGAAAAAAATCTTCAAGAAATGTTCAACATTTGGTAACATCTCCTTGCTTCATTGTCGAGGGATGACAAGGCCAGCATCCACTTACCGCTGCCATGTTTGTCAGGTAACCAAAAAGAATAAGAAGACTGAGAACAGGGAAACAACTTGCCTGGTTTTGCCCAAAGGTAATAAAGCTTGATGAACATTTTATACCTACTTTATTTATAAATACCAAAAAAAAAAAAAAAGCAAGTTTAAAAACCACAATTCGCTGTTTTACAAGAATAATGTCCTGAACTGTTTCTTGGCTCTGAGTGTTAACCAGACAGCCAGCAATGACTCCAGGATGTTGCTGTGCTGTCAGACTCACTGTTTGCTTGTTGTTTCCAGTCACTGTGCCAAGACAACCAGCTGTTAGCTGTAGCATTATTTCCTTTTCTGGTTAAAATCAAAGCAGCAGAGGCCAATATATCATCTCTTTCATTTCTTAAAACACTGGATCTTATATCTCCCATCATACAACAAGTAGCTTAACCTCTGTCTCTTGTTTGTAAGTCAGGATTGTTTTCTCAGACATCGTGTTTCAGCGGGATGAGTAAACTGACCTTTATGTGTGAAACATGCAGAGTGCCTTTAATGTAAAAACGTTTGACTTTCTGTGATGCTCTTCACCCACCAATGAGGGGCAGTGTTACCCTTGAGATATAAGCAAGGCAGCCACAGAGAGACAGTTTGATAAGACTGTTTAATCAGCAAACAATCAAAGAGGATGGTCATAATGTTTCCGATTGGAGTCATCTCTGCTATCATAACCGCTTGTAAACAGCATTAACTTTATGTGTATCTCTGAACAAACTACCTCACCTACAGGCAAATTGACCTGTTTTTATTGAAAACTGTTTTGGGCGAACAGCAAATGATAAATTACTTTAGAAGACTAATTTTTCCTGACGTTTAAAAGTCAACAGCACCAGAAGAAAATCTGCCAGTGTGAGTCAATTTAAAGCTATATTGTAGCTTAAAGCAAGGCTTTAGTAAAGAGTCACACAGACAGGTTTGCCACACGA
This sequence comes from Scortum barcoo, assembly GCA_023238725.1. Taxonomy (NCBI): domain Eukaryota; kingdom Metazoa; phylum Chordata; class Actinopteri; order Centrarchiformes; family Terapontidae; genus Scortum; species Scortum barcoo. Next base: position 8,780,980 of record CM041531.1, on the reverse strand, counting down.
GTCTAATTCAATTGATTTCCAGAATCACAAAGAACATTTTGTCTTCAGGCACCTCAAGGCGACTGTGTGGCCACCTGCCAATCAATCCTCTTTAAAGCCTGCAGGTTTTGTTTGAATGGAAGTAACACCATAAAAATCGAATACAAACGCATATTAGAGTGATTGTTAGAGCTTAATTAACTATAATTTAAAACTATAATTAATGAACAGAGCCCATATGGGCCAGTGCTTTAGTGAAGCTGTCGTTTGTGTGCAGAGATGCAGGTTTGATTTAGTCAGCTGACACGTTTTAACCATCTGCCACTGACAGTGCCACTGCAGAAACATATTGGTCCCTGAGGGGGAAATGAGATTGGTGCAGCTGCAAACATAATAAGCAAGGAAAACATAAAAAGCGGCCGCACGGGTTAATCTCTGTGCTCTGTTTACTCGTACATGCTGCCTGTAATATCTGTGTACATCCTTCCTGCAGTGAATGTGGAGGAGTGCTGAATGTCATTAAAATGTGTGAATGGGAATTGTTGATATTTAAAATTAAGATAAATGCAAATTGTTTAATCAAAATCAAACTCCCAAAAACACACAGTGGAGATTTCTTCTTGTCTTTCTCTGCTCTGTTTCCACTGTTAAAGGAAAATAAACCTTTGGAAATAATTCAAGGAGCTAATCAGGAAACCTGTTGTCTCTTACAAATTGCTGAAGTATCATTGAGACTGTGAAGTGATGAAAAAACTTTCTAACTTTACTTTTGTTGGAGGTTATCCAGTGTGTATGTGTGTGTGTGACATGCAACACAATATGTGAGTACACTCTTTAAAATCTTCAGCTGTTGAAAAGACAGTCTAAGTACACTAAGGATAATCCTCCTGGTGCACATAAATCAAATTAATCTGTTGCCAAAGCAATCAGGCTTTCCTTCCAGGACAGCCGTAGTGTTTTTCATCTCAGAGCTGAAGTCAGAAATGAATCCAGTGAACTGCCACTGAATGTCACGGAGAAGTTACAAAAGTCTTATATATTCTCCTGAAACTTTGCTGTGGTGTCATTTTTTCAAGTAAAGCACATTCTTGATGCTGATGTACAGTAGAAATTTAAAAAGTCCTGTTCACGTCAACATTAGAGCAACTTAAAGGTGCGATCTGCGTTTTAATACCAGAACTGAGCCTCCATAACAACTAAATATTTCACACCCTTATATCAGTGTTTTCTGATTCTCGACCTTGATCTACTCTGTAATGTATGAAAAACAGGCTTTTATTTTCAATACTGAACTTGTCATTGTCGTCTCTTCAACTGGGCCTGTATACAGTATATGTCATTATTGTGGTCAAAGACTGTGATTGGACCTTTGAATCACCAGAACACTAAATTGTGGATGAAGGCGAAAATTCAATTATTTAAATCTACAAATGTCCTTGTGCAACCACTTCACATGTAGCTTAGATTGGTCACAGCGCGATTTACAGAATATACTTACAGTGCTGAATTATTCCTGCTTAACCCTTTGCAGTCTTGGGTTATTTATTGTGAATGCTTTTGATTTTGTACTCACTTTGACATAATGTACTGGAACAACTGACGTCATTTGATCGGGTACCTGGAGGGGTTAAAGTAAAGTATTTTTATTGAGACAGTGCTCCTGATATGAAGCCTCAAACAAAATATTTAGTAATCAGTTCTTTCTTCTCTCCACCTTCGATGATGGATGCCTCCTTTTGGGGTGATTTTTGTTAAAGAATAGCAGAGAGGAGGGTTTGGTATTCTGTGTAAACTGTGGAGCTCTTTGAGGAAAAAAATTTTACTTGTTGCTTCAGGGAAAAGTCTGAGGTTTGGGCACTTTGTGATCATCACTGTGCACCATCCCTCACCATCCTGGGCAGGACGCACAATACAATGAAGCCTCGAGGCGCGAGCAGGAGGGAAGACAGGGTCAGACGCTCATTAGTACACAAACCTGGCAGCAGACCCAGCAGCCTGCAGACTCCCTCAGCTCTGGACTTTCCAGTGTTTTTGGTTGCTCTATAATCTGAGGGGGACCTCCTGAATCACTGTCACAAAGATGACAGCTGGAACCTCTGCAGCCTGCATGGATGCATATTAAGTTTCTTATCTGAATAATCAGCATCAGTGCACCTGTAGATATTACATTTTCTGCCCTTCATTTGTGCACCGCTGCAATGCTAAACTCGACAATGCATGCAGAACACTTCTCAGTTCAACTTCAATGAATTTTATTGTTATCTCCAAAAGAAAGAATCTGCCTTTAGAAATGCACCTGATACTTGTCCACATTCATTTTTTAATGATGAGAGAGAAACCTCCAGTGTAAAAACAGTGCATGTGAGAAAATATACAGTATACACTCTTTTGTTTGTACATACCGTAATTGCAGAACACAGCTTAGACCATTTGATGATGATATTTTTATGTACATGATACAGAACAGAGCCATACTCTACATGTCAGCCTCTGTTTAGAGAATTGCCAGAGAATCAAAAATAAAAATATTTAACTGAGGCAAAAAAAAATCAATTACTCACATCCTCACAGATTTACAGACAAACTTTACACAGTGTACATAAAGAGGGAACATTGCCACTTTGTGATGACATTTTAATTTGCGTATCCATTATAAGTCCTTTCACATAATGTAGTCCCACGTTTTGCTGGGTGTCCTGTCTCAGATCCCACCATGTCCCTGCTTTGATTCCGGCTGGAGAGGTCTGTCCCCTGTATCCCTCTCCCCACTTTTCTCGTCGCTCATCACTGTCAAGTAAAGGCGAAAATGTCACAGAAGTAATGTTGCAAGGGGCAAAAAGAAAAAGCTATGTGGAGCTGCGTTTTGAAAGCACGTCGGCTTGTTCGTCAGTGAACAAGAATAAACCAGTGACAGTTTTAGTAATTAAATAAATGCCAAATTACATTTGTCATTCACAGTTCAGGTCATAATGACACAAGCACGATGCAACGTGCATCTTCACTGTGTGTCCCCACAAAGCTCAGAGTTGGACACAGGCGAAAGCGTTACGCACGGCAGGAACAGGTGGATCACCAGAGAGAGAGAGAGAGAGAAAAAGTGTCAGCTTTGATGTATTCTGCAGCAGTGAGCAAACTTATCGGGGATACGGGATCATATTGGTGCTTGATACGCCTTTGCGGTCTATGATGGACAGCGTGCACTCTCCATTGTCCATAATCTGGAGAGGCACGACTCCCTGCGTCTCCCCCTGCGTAAAGGAGCGCGTCGTGCAGCCCTTGTTGCTGGACGGAGTGGAGACTCTCCAGAACAAGCCGCTGAGCATCTTCCTGATCTCCGGCCTCATCAGGCAGTAAAGCACCGGGTTCAGGCAGCTGTTCGCGTGCGCCAGGCACACGGTGACCGGGAACACGTAGGTGTGCACCGTGTAATAGGATTTATCCCAGTTGACCGCGTTAAATTTGACCAAGACCCCCCAGAAGGTGATGGCGTGATTTGGCATCCAGCAGAAGAAGAAAGACAAAACCACTATGGCGACAGACTTGGTGACTCTGGACCTCCGTTTGGGGTTGCTGCTGCCCATGCTCCTTCGCCTGACGAAGCGCAGCAGCATCAGGTAGTTGACGGAGACGATGAGCATGGGGACGATGAAGGCCATCAGTATCTTCTGGATGTGATAGAGAGCGAGCCAGTCGTGCCCCTCGGGGAACTTGAGGAGGCAGAGTTTCTCTCCGGCGACCACGGTCACGGTGGAGAAGATGGTCGTCGGAGCTGTGGCCGCCGTCGCCGCCACCCACAGCACCGCGCACACCCACTTCACACACCGCGACCTCCTGTAGGCTTTCTTCTTCAGCCCCGAGGCCACGGACAGGTAGCGGGTCACGCTCATGGCGGTGAGGAAGAAGACGCTGGCGTACATGTTCATCACGGTGACCGACAGGATGATCTTGCACATGGCGTCTCCAAACGGCCAGCTGAAGTCCAGCGCGGTGTCCACGGCCCAGAAGGGCAGCGTGAGCACGAACTGGAAGTCCGTCACCGCCAAGTTGATGATGAAGAAGTTGATGCTGGACTTCTTTCTGCCCTGGCGCAGCCTCATGAGGAAAAACACGAGCAGGTTCCCCACCAGACCCACCGCGCAGACCACCGAGTAGACCACGGAGATGAGGATCCGCAGGATGAGGGTGCCGTCCGCGCTCAAGTCGATGTCTTCAAAACCGAATTTCTCATCTCCAGGTGTGCTTCGGTTCAGGGCTCCGCTGTGGTTGAATGTCTCATCCATCTTTAAAGTTGGGCACCTGGACGCACACCCGGCTCCTCCGCTGCGCGCAAACTCCCCATACGGAACTATCTGAGCTCCCGATCCACATCCAGCGCACCGGAGTCTGCTTTTATACAGGTGTGTCGCTCATCTGCTGAGCCACGATTGGTCAAACGAGACGTGACAGAGAAGCAGACAGTCCCAGTCCTGCATCCAGCAGCAAATGAAACACAACTGACTGTTCTGGTCTGATTTGATCTGATAAAATGAAGGAATTAAACACTCTTAGCTGAACCAAAGAATGTATTTACAGGTAAAGACATTTTCATCTGCCTCTACATGAGCTTCTTCTGGTGCACCTGACTTTTATTCTCAGTAAAACAAAGTGAGCATCATCACCAAGACCATCCTTTATTGGCAAGGATAAGTGCACCAGTGCGCCATTAAAACGCACAAACATCTATAATAAATATATGAATATTATAACATATCAGAAGTGATGCACAGCTTCTGAAAAGTGTGAGGATGTTGAGGCGTTGATCAGTGGTGCAGTGCCTTCACTCCTCCGCTAGAGGGGGCGCTAAGCTTGTGAACACCTATAGAGTAAAACAATGATGAAGACTTTAGTGACCATGTGGACTTTTTTTTTTCTACATTTCACTTGTTTGGCTCTGTTTGATGGCATGAAAACTCCTCCATATGGCTCTTTAAGTGGAAACTAAACCTGCACCTGAAGTGTAAAAAAGTGTGTTCACATGCTTCACAAGCTTTTTCTTTTTCCTTCACATCAGGAGCATCAATGAACTTTAATGCTCTCATCCACAGTTTCTTGCGCCACGTGTTGGACGTTTTGTCCCATGATAGTCCACAGGAGGAGACGTGTCTGTTTTGTCCTTTCAGTGCAAAAAGAGATAACAATACACAAACTTGGAGGGGGGGGGGGCTGTGATCTGTGTTTATTTCTCTGACTCCAAGTGAATGCAACCAGGCCGGTCCTCATCTGACCCTGCTGGAAAACCCGGAGAACCTCTCTTTTTTTTTTTTTTAGAGTAGCTGCCAATTGGACCGACGCACCGTATCCAGTTTCTTAGTAGCATTTCCCCTTTAAGCCTCCAGCCCCACTGAAAGATACAGCATTGTCTTAAGTCCACCCATCTGTGGGGGTGGCTCTGCGAAAGTTTGCAGAAGAAATTTTTAAGCTGTCACTGGCTGGAGGCTGATGGAGGACAGAGGGGGCAAACATCCACACCGACTTACAAACAAATAATACAAAAAAAAAACTGAAAAAAGAAAGAAAAATGCAACCAAAGCGGCCCGTGGAGAGAGATCATGTTCAGGCCTGAAGTTGGAGAAGTTTGCTGGATGTGTCACAGTTGAGTTGCAACAAAAGCGGGGGGAGAAAAAAAAAGCGCACCCAGCTCTCGGATGGAGATGATCTGATCTGACAGTGTGAAGAAGTAAATAAGCAGTAAATGCGCCTGAAAGTCACGCTGCCGTCCCGACAACATGAGCCGCTCGGACCGCGGGCTTCACGCCTCCGGACAAGGACTCTCCCTCGGTCACTTCTTCTTCGTCTTCTCGGCGCTGCTCGCCGTCCCGGAGAGCTGCAGGACTGTGGGACTGCAGCACCAACCAGGTTAGTCAAGACTTGGAAAAACTTTCTCTGCAGCACAGACTTCATTAGGTCCTGATCGCGCCACGTCTCTCTCTCTTTCCCTCTCTTTGCTTGCTCTCCTTTTTTTTTTTGCCTCTTGAGCGCATCTAATGCAGCCAGGCCAGCAGTCCTCTCTGTGGAGGGGTGGCCAGCTGTGCCTTGTGTTTACACTGTCTCAGGGCTGACTGTGGCAATTAAAGCCCCCAAAGTTTAGCAGCTGAGTCTGGCTGCTGGAGAGACCTCACTTTCCACTGAATCACGGGAGGGGTTTTAAGCCCCATGTAGGCAAGAGTGCCACTTGAGTCAAGCTTGCAGAAAGACAGTGCAGCTGACACTGACCTTTGACCTCCCACAGTGAAGGTTGGGAAACAGGATCTTTCCATTCAGCAGGCCCCAGCAGATATCATCACATCAGAGCATGAATCCTCTCTTGTCTTGCAGGATAACACCCCCATTCACACACACACACACACACACACACACCTTCACTCCCTGCACCTTCAGCCTCTCGGCCTCCCCTTTAGTTAAAAGTCGGCGCTCTCGTGAGATGCATGGCTACTAGCAGAACTAGGAGTCTGGATGCCTTATCTTCTGTAAATCAGCAGAGAGCCCCTGAGACATAAAAACACTACGTGCTGTCAGGCGTTACAGACGTGGAGGTGTTACTGAGGGGAGCCGTCCCCCCAAACAGCAACGATTTCAGGTGATAAATGTTGGCACAGGAATCTTGAAAGTGTATTTTTAAATGAGTAAGAACCCAAAATAGAGCGCCACTGGGACGCAGACTTCCTCTTGATAAGATGTTTGAGGAAGCACTGAAGTACAAAATAGTATCCAGTATAGTTTACAAGTAAAGTTGGGGAGAGGAACCAGCTATCCTGATGCCACTTGAATGACCTAATTCTGATTTAGACTTCATTCATAGGAGCGGGATAAGCATTGCCATTTCTTTTGAAGACCTCAAAGTCCCCTGGTAGTCCTCACACTGAGAACCACCTCGTTATCCCGGCTACTCACGCGATTACTAATGTTTTCCCCAGTGTCTTAATTTTGCAAATATGATCATTTCTGATTGCCGTGGATAAAAATAGACCATTTTCCAACTGGTTTTCCCACGTCCTCCCTTCTCTCGCAGTACTAAGGGCACAGCTGCTTGATGAAAAGCTTTAAATTACCGTCTTGTGTTGTGTGTATTTTCCTAATTAAGACACATATTACAGATGGATGAAATTCCTTGCCTGTTACAAAATACATTGATCGACACATATGGAGATAGAAAGCTGCTTTATCCTGTGAATTTATATTTACTGCATTTATTGAACATCTCCATCTGCATCCAGATCCTCATCAAAACACACTTAATGAAAGACAGTTATGCTGAGTGAGTGGTGGCGGCCATGCTTTTGCAATAACTCAGATTGTTTCCAGGGGGTGTTTTGCTCAATGTGTGCAACATTTAAACAGATTCAGACTCACGCCCACTGAGTTGTTGTTTTTATTTTTCCTGTATCTCCATCTAAAGGTGACACCGAGCCGCAGCTGACACATTCTAGGCGTCGAGGAATAAAAGTGAACGCACATAAAATGTTTTCCTTGCTCTCCGTTTAGCGAGAAATTCCAAGCAGCTGGTTGCCAAACACATCTACCTCAGATCTGCCTGCGCTGATGCACTCTCCAAAATATTTGTGCAGATATTCATGCGTGCGATGCCGAGTGGAGAGAGGGAGACCTCACCTCACCTCACCTCACCCACGCCACAAAGCTGTGTGAAATCATTGTTTTCTCATTTGAATGCGATTAAGCCAACAGTGGTATAATGAGGGTTGAGCAGAAGGTCTTTGTGCCTTGATGGATTATCTTTAAACAGAGGTAATGCGTCTTATTTGTACTCTGAACTGTGCAGAATAAATGGGATATCATTATGGAACCGCTGCTGTGACACCAGATATTATTCAGAAATTTCTTTTCAGATATTGCCTTAAAATAGCATCAAGATATCACTGGGTAGTTTTATGCAATTATCATTAATTGCAGAAATAGACAACGTCTGCTCGCTATTCGATCTACAAAGAGATGTTTTCCTGTCCTCTCGTCATCTCTAGCTCTCTTTGCACTCGTAGGGGATGTAAGTTTGGTTTGTCGCCCACTTTTTCTGTTATCTTCTCCTTACAAAGCCTACATGTTATAGACGTTATAGACGTGCTGTACAGTGAACCACAGTGAACTTTTTATGTCTGAACGACTTCCACACTTTCCAGCTCGCTCCCTTCACTTGGAACAAAGTCCTCCACATTGGCGTCGGCAGCGGCGTTGGCCCTGTATGTAGCCCTGAATAAACTGATATAACCCTGTCAGTTTTATTCATATAGCCCGGTATCACAAAAAAAAAAAATGCCTCAAGGGCCTTTAAATTCTTTGCAGCATACGACACCCTTTGTCTTCTGCCCTCAACTCGGATGACCAGATGAGGCAAAACTCCCCCACCCAAAAAATCCTTTTTAATGGGTAGAAAATAGGAAAAAAAAAACAACTGGAAGAGAAACTGAGGACAGGCATGCAATAGATGTTCAGTGTACACTATAAATCAACAATAGAATCACAGCATATAAAATTTGCTGTCAGAAATCTTGACGGTGGAACAAAACTGAAGTGATTACCAAGTGTGTTTTGATATAACAGCCCACCACATCTGGACATTATTCAAAAAATATTATTTTAATGTGCAATCATTTGATTATGCATTAAACCTTTTGAAAAATGGTGCAGCTCCAAGATTTGACTAAATCTACCTCATCTATCAGTCAGTGTGGCTAACTAAAGTAAAAAGATGTGCAATGTTGACCAATACTTCATTTCCACTGAACAACACACAACACATTTGAATGCATGTTGTAGGCTAAATGTGCACTACAGTCGTCAGTAATGTCGTTCCCATCATCCGACCACAGTGACGCCGTACGTATACAATAGGTGAGATCAGACAGCCGGTGATCCTTCCTCTTTCTCACAAAAGGAAAATCTTTCTCACACTTCCATTCATGCTGCTGATTCAGCTATTCCAGATAACAGGAAATGAGTATTATTTTTATCAGAGGGATGAGTTTTACCAACTGAATCAAGAGTAAAAAGTGAAAGGATTAAAGTCAAGAATCTGTCAGTGTTCCTCTAACAGGCACTGTATAAATTGCAGCTGTATTTAAACATAAAAATGAAAGATTAGAAACCCATTTGGGTTTGTTTAGAGCCTTTGCAGTTTAGTTTACAGCTTCACAGCCACTTAATTATTTAATTACCCTCCCCTTTCCCATGATTTACTAACCCATCCTCTCTTACATCTTCCCACCACCAGTGAGACTTCTGCAGGATCTGCCTCAGTATGAAGTGGTTCACCCCACTAGAGTGGATGCCAGAGGTCACTTCCTGTCCAACTTCCTGTCTCACCATGCTCGGCGTGTACGGCGCCGGGAAGCCTCAGAGGGACCGGTGGACTTGGACCGAGTCTTCTACCAGTTGTGGCACAGCGACCACAGTTTGCACTTTAATCTCACCCTCAACCCACACCTGCTGGCTCCGGGCTTCCTGACGGAGAGGAGGTACGGTGGCCTGGACGGGGCCCAGATCCATCCTGCTGCCTTCTCCCAGTGCCATTTCTTGGGCGAAGTGTGGGATGAGACCACTGTTAAAGGCAGCGCAGCCATAAGTACCTGTGATGGACTGGTGAGTAAGTCCATAGTAAGTTGTATTCAGATGTATTTGAAGTTAAACATAGAGTTAAGTGTGCTTAATAAGGAGTTCATACAAAAACTGTGCAATTGGATGTTCAGAACTCAGACTTAACAGTAACTTTCATGCATTCAGACGACCACACACCTTGTATGGATTTTCCAGAAATCAGAGGTGTGTCTGGAGTTATCCTCTATTCAGGCTTGGAATTTAAATGTTTTATTCCAGCCACAAGATGTACACAATCTGACAATTTGTAGAAACCACTCATTTCAACTCGCGTAAACATCAGGTTTGGAAACAGCAGAGAACATACCGTTCATTCAAAATGCAGACAGCCACTCATGCCCTGCTCTGCCTCCGTGATTGCAGATGTGCACTCATAAAGGAAAGAGTTTTCCCCCCAGCACTAAAGAATATGACAGGGACCATTGGAACATACAGAGATTTTAAATTAACAACAAATCTTTGACACGGCATTATTTATCGGAGTGCTGCGGCAATTCTGCTCGATATTAGGCTTTGTATGTGACTACCAGAATATTTCCATGTAGCAAATATTCAGACTCACCACCTTTAATTGTCTGTCTGATCTGGTAAATTATTGTGATTAATGGGATTGTTTAATAATTAATTTGTCATCACAGCAACAGCATGTTTCAGACATAATATTGAAAAACACTTTATTACGGTTTTGTTGTTTTGTTTCTTTGGGGGTAAAAGGCAAGTGCATGTTTTATATAGATGGTCTGGAAGCAATGGAAAACCTGCACAACTTGACACAAGGGAACGCCAAATAGTGTGCTTCAGATGCATATTATTCATCTTGAGGTGGGAGCAGCAGAAAATCACAGATGTCAGCCTGATGGTGGCTTTTGAGGAAAGGTCATGGAATATGATATACCATTGGGACCCACAGATAACTCACTGTCACACTGTCTTGGCTTATTGGGACACTTCCTACTACGACATGTCAAAATGTCATGAAAAAAAGCCTAACTGGCTGGGAGGCTTTCATGCATGTCACCCTATCTCTCTCTTTACATTTCCTGTCTTGACTACACATCTATTAAAGGCAAAGTACCCAAAAATAATCTTAAAAGAAGAGAGAACAAGGAAAGAGGTGGTTGCTTTTTTTGCAGCTTGTTCATGTCACATCTGAATGCAGAGCTCTCTCCCTGCTCTTTTGACTTCAGAAGCTAAGTTTCCACCTTAAGTTGCCTCTCTAAATACGGCATTTGCGTTGGCGACCAGCATATTGCATCGAGTAAGTACATTAAAGAGATGCTCCCACTGGTGGTGGTTGTCACATACAGTGAACTCACAGCTGCACCAGTTAAAAGTGTTTTTCAGCGATCTAGCAATGATCTACTGTAACATTGCTGAATTCACAGCGACCAGTTTAGAAAGTAAGTATCGTACTTTGTTTTTTTTAAACCTGCCATCATCACCCACAATGCAATGCCAACAGCTTGGACAGAGCTTCTGGGGGGTGTTATGCTGTGAGCTGCTAAGTGGTCTTTTTTTTTTTTCATTATCAACCTTCTTTTAGTCCCAACCGATGCTGCAAATGATCAGATCTCACAAATGCAGACTTTGATGTGTGAAATCAGTGGAGCTTCTGTTTATGGTTTTCCACAAACTTTGTTTCATCTCAAAGGTTTCAGTAATTAATAGAGTTCATTAATATAAATAAATAAAATACATTATTGTATGAATTTAGTTTGATAAATTAAATCTGTTATTTAGGCTATTTATTTTTACTCCAAATGGACCAAACTCCCATTGAGAAAACAGCCTCTTTTACTTTTCTGTTTATACTCACTGTGCTTGACTATATTCACCTGTAAAGCCTGCTCTTGTGGGAATATTTCCATCGTCAGACTCTCTGCACTTAAGGTAAACAAACATCATGTTAAGCAAGTAAGAAAATATGCTATTTTAGTCTGTGTCGATTCATTGATGGTGAATTCTGTTTTGCAACTTGTCGACACTCCTCCACAGCAGTAACTATTGATTTTTCTCAGCGGGTACTTTACAGCGCCCGCGCCTGAGGAGGTTGCCTTTGTGGATTTTTGTGGAAGTGGCGTCATTTATATGCAACCTGAATTGTCTGAAGTGCAGTGTCAAGGGAGACGTTGAAAGGAACTCTTTGAGGTTTTACTTGATGCCACCTTAAGACTGAGAAAGAAGGCCTTATTTACGGTAATTGTTTTGCTGGGAATACTTAAATTGGCAGAGATAGGCAAAGTTTTAGTATGTTATTGCATGTGCCAAGCAAACACTCCACACAAACCGCCACCTTTGACACCGTCTGTGGATTCATGTTGTTCGAGGCCTGCTCTCCCTCTGTCTTAAGAGGTGTGTCGGCCCACAACCAGGATGGAGGCAATTGGTTTCTCTCTTTATCTGTTTCATTTTCATCTCAGCTGTCAGGAGTGGAGCGAGGTGCTGTGTCCTGCTGCTTTATCGATCTAAGGTTATATGTGTTCAGAGATTCTCTTCTTCCCACCACCTTTGTAACAGTCGTCTAGTGTATTCTTCCTTTCGGTGAGCATGTGTGTGTGACCTTGACATGTGTCTGAACTTCCGAACAAAGCCTTTCCACTAACAGCGGTGTTAGTGGCCATGTGTTGTTGCTCACTGCACCCCGCTCTTTTAACTAGAAATACTGTAGGGCACAGAAATATCAGAGGCTGGAAACACAACATCCTGCATTCATTTACACCCAGCTGATATGCAAATATAGCAAATAGAGCCTTCACAGGTCTTACCAACAACGTTTAGCTGAAAAGTAACTGAATATCTTCATGCTGACTGTGTGACGCCTGCATATATTAAGCCGCAGTTATATGATTTGCTTTCATACCAAGCAGATTTGCTGATAGGTGTCCTGTGGAGTCATATGCATCTTTGAGATCTAACAATTCATTTCCTTCCTTATAAAGCATTTGGAAAGTTAATTTTTTTGAAAAGTATTTAAAACCTTTGACCAGTCGTCTTCCCCACATTTGCTGGGGCATTGCTGCATTTCTTTCTTCTACATTGCGGCCATCTGTGGATCAGTGGAGCAGCATGACATCAATAGCAGGACAGTGTATCGTATCACCTGCATGCATGCATAAAGTAGGAACCTATTCATTAAAAAAACTGCTCCACAGCACTACTAGAGGTTAAAAAGTCCTTTCGTGAAGTAGGCTCTTAACATACACACTCTAGAACAAAAGCACTAATCCATTTATTTATTTTAACCTCATTTCAGAGGAGACCACAGTAATTTGACACAAAAATAAACTTTGCATAGTATTTAGCAAAAAATAGTTAATGCTATGCAGACATTCACCTCCTGAAGTTTACAACCCACACACATCAGCAGACACATGGTGTCCACATTGGTGGTGCTCTGCCAGGCCTGTGCAGCAGCCAGCATCACTCCTGGCCTGTTTGGGGCCTTTTTTTTGCTTTTAGTCTAGTCTACAGCAAGTGAAACACATGATCGGGTAGATTGAGGTCAGATGACTGACGTGGCGAGTCATAGCCTCTCTCCTGTTTGTCCCTCTTCGGTTGCTTTGTCTTTACATTAACGGATTGAGAGGAAGTATTTCTAATATTTCCCCAAAGCTTTTTTTGTACTTTTAATAATCAGTCAGCACTTTGTCCTCATACTCATCTTTCATTTCAAATCCAAGGAGCTGGAGAACAACAGCAAACTTATGTCACTGTCAAAATACTGCACTGTAGGACATTTTCCAGTATTCCTGAAGATTATCCAAAGCCTATTGGCAAACTTGAGATGAACATTAATGTTTTTCTAACCAGCGACTAATCACATTTTACACTTGTGTCTTTGTGATGGATGAGTAATGAATACTGATGACAGAAGAGGAGAGAGAAGCCTGACAGATTCTCTTAATGTTGTTTGAGGTTTTCTTTGTGCTTCTGTGAATAATTTTATATCCTGCTGTTGACGAAAATAACATGTCCCAGATTCTCTATTTGAAAAATATTTCTTAGACTGTCATTTTTGTTTGGACCATTTATGGATGAAGCTGAAGAAAGTCAGTTACAAACGGTACACCTTATAAATGTGTGTATAAATATTTGTAAAGCGTGACTGCTGATCTCAGTCTGCTTTATCATAAATCATAAGTTCATAAGAAGAAATCATAAGTTTTTAAAAAATGTTGTAGTGCTGCAGCAGTTTGCATAGAGGTTGATGTCAACCTCAAGCTTTATTAACGCTCTGATTGTTTGCTCCTCAAGGTCCCTTTAAGCATCTTAGGTCTGATTTTATACAAGGAACTGAAGATCAAAACTGTTGACAATTGCAAGGGTAATTTAATCAGATTTATGCTGTTTTCAGTTGCTTTTATGGAGAATTATTGAATGCTTCATTTAAGATAAGTAAGTGCAGACCGAGTGTGGACATTGAGTGCTTCACATGTCAGCTGCAATATTACATATCTACATACGTATTTCATTAGTTTGTTTGCTTAGGTAAGTTTGAATTCTCACAAACATGCAGTATTATTTATTGTGTTATATATATATATTATTATTATTATAGATACTGATATGTATGCTTGTAACTGTTACATAATAGGAGTAGTAGTATGCTACAGAATACTGTAAAAAGTGAAATATTTAAATGTACAATTAGAATATATTTATGTACTTTCTTTCTATTGTATTATTTAGTTTCAGTTCTACATTTTGTTTAATTTGACTGTAAGGAATGCAGTAAAGAATGAAAAAACATGAAGACTCAGGTCTCTATTGCTCTTTCTGTTTAAGTGAAGTTTAGTTGAGGACTGAACAAATATGAAACCTTTATTGAATCTCTTTTCAATAAAGGTCTTATCAAGATCTCTTTTGAGAGAAAAAGCCAAACAAACAAACAGAAAACAGAAACTCATTAATTTGCTCAGAAAGTAGCTGAGGATTAACAGAAGTGATTCACTGATTATTTTTTTCATAATAAGCATAAAAAGGAATCCAAACGTGTCTACTCAGAAACGTTGATGACAAATACATGTATTCAGTTATTTTTTCTATGTTTTGTATTTTCATGCAAAGCAAAAGTAGTTCAGTTTAATTATCAAATTACAGGATATTCAAGCATCTGCAATTGGTAGCTTCATTACATTTTAAGTGTCCTCAAACTCATCATCAGAAAGCACACAGACACACAGTGACTCTTTATGGTCCACGCATGCACTGACGTATGTAATAGTGTTGCAATTAAGATCATCTTATTCTTTCTACAGTGTACCAGCATATGTTTAGTAAGATGTGGATAGGAAATAACAAAAGCGACACAACTCTGAACTGTAAATCTTTGATGAATATGCCTCCTTTTTTCACATGTATATATGCAAATATGGGTCTTTCTCCTAAATAAAGTTTTAATCTAATAATAGCATGATAAACTTTATGCGACGCACCAAATGAAAGACAGAATGACACAATCACACAAGAACCCTATGTGGAGTCAATGGGAAAATAAAGGTTTTGTTGGTGACGGCGATGCAGAGACTGCTTGACATCTGAAGATATTCACAGCTCACGCAAACAATGTACAAGAATGGGCACATAATGGAAAACAGTATTAACAGTGAGTGTTTTGTTTATATTTTCCCTGTATATGCATAAAGGTGAATCATCTCTAAGAAATAATGACATATTGTAAAATTGTGCAAAATGCCACACGGGTACAAATGAACGGAATAGAAAAAGTACGACAAGTTGTTGTTATGATTTCACCTGGGTATCAATACATCTGCAGTCAGTGCTGATAGTGGTTTTTTTCACAGGGTACATTTACCAAAACAGCAATTCAAATGTGTCATTGCCCATTTTAGTTTACATTAAACAGTTACATTTGAAGACCTGTTATTTCAGCCGCAGGAGGGCCTGTCCTCAGGTCTCTTAACACACATCTTGTCACGAAGTGTGCAGCTACTGACAGCTACTCTTTGAAGCTCTGACAGCAGCTCTTTTCTTTGCCTTGCTATCTGAATGTGTGAGAGAGAGGGAGAGAGCGCGAAGGTTTTTACTCCTGTGTTGTACTGCTCATATATTGTAGGAGCAGCCCCCCTCCCCTGTCTGAAGCTCCAGTGGGACTCTGTGACAGCTGAGGGAGAGTTGATGGGAGCAAAAGGTGGACAGGAATTAAATGTAGCGTGGGGATGGTGAACAGAAAAAGGAGTGGGGCTACTGGAATTTGGCTTTGGCACTGTGCCAGCGTGTTTTGGGTGCAGTGATGTATGTGACATCTGATCTTTCCCCCCCGTCTCAGTTGCGCCTTGGATATCTACAGCAAACTTAAGACATGAGGCTCTTTTTACTGTTTCACTAGAAGCTTAGAAGGGTTTTTTTGTGTGGGCTGAATACAAATCTGCATTGCAAGCCTCCAAATTTTGTCTTGAGGAGTAAACTATACTTGTTTTACTTGTTTACTTGTTTCTAAAAAATCCACAACATCTGTAGTATTATATCAAAAAATTAAAAGAATCTTCCATTTTGTATGATTTTCAATATTAAATAGGTATATTTAATTTTAGCAACAGCTTCTTTTGTACCAGTGGACTTCTAATGGGTTTATTTGCAGGCTCAGCGTGAAGCTAAGGTGGCTACAGAATGGTAAAGAGCACTGTCTGTCTTGGTAAATTGTGTTGGAGGTTATTAATTAGCTTGTGCTGCCTGCTGCTGCTTCACACAAGGGAGGAAAACACTTCCTGAAAAAGGCCTCAACTGCGAAGAACATGCAGGATGTGATGAGTTTGCACAACAGCAGTGTCTCATTAAAACATTATTATGAAAATAAATAAATAGTGCATCGATGGGCACGCTAACAAAAACGTGCACATATATGTTTTACACACGTTTTAATGGAACAGTGACTGTAATACTGTTATTTAAAGCCTGTATGGGGCTTCATAGGTGATGTATGGCTGCAACTGACCATTATTTTCTTCATTATTTGACAAATCACTTGGTATAAAACACCAGAAAATTGTGATAAATACCTATCACAGCTTTCTAGAGCACAAGATGACGTCTTCAAATGTCTTTTTTTGTCTTGCACCACATTTAAGAACGTGCAGCCACCAAATGTTTTGGCTCTTTTGTTTGAAAATGGATTTTTGACAATGAACCGATTATCATATCTATGGAGACAGATGAAAGATCAAATTGGGTACAAAGAGTCTGTTGTTTTTCTTGAAAGCACTTTGAAATATTGGGCTCTTTTTGTGAATAGCAGTAGCTGTTCTGTGTTGGTCCTAATTAAAAGACTTTAAAGAGTTAAAGAGAAAACTGACTCAAAGCCTTTCTTTCCTTCAGACGGGACTGTTCAGGTTGTCCGATGAAGAGTTTTTTATTCAACCCCTGGAGAAGCCGAGAGAAGAGGCCTCAGCACCGCAGGCCCACGCCATCTACAAACGTCATGCGTCCCCTCCCTCCTCGAGTCCAGTCATACAGTCCATCTCAGGGAAACAAGCTCTCAACGGCACCTGTGGAGTTAAAAGTAAATCAAATCTTTATTTCTCACGTCACACGCACGCACGCACTACACCTAAAGTGACATTTAAAAGTTTTACATTTTGTAAAACTCTACCTCTTGCCATTCATTCCTTGAAATTGGATAATGACATCCAGTCAGATAGCACGCAAGAATGAGCCAGTATAAATAGCCGACATTATGCCAAGTCTTATCCACTTATTACACATAAGACACAGAGTACAAGTGACGAGAATGAAGAGGATGACTGATGAAATTTCCCTGTCTCTCTCATGAGTCTGTCTCTGGCTAATACTCTGTGAAGGTCAGAAGAATAAGAAACATTGAAGTGTGGCGGCTCATAAATCAGCTACTTCAAATTCTGAGTGGGTTTAACTGACCCTGGGAGAAAATGAGCATCCTAAAGAGATCAGAAAGATGTGCATTGAGTTTGTGAAGTCATTATTGAGAATTTGCAGATTTTTTTACCACGTGAATCACTTGAAAAAACACTCAGTATTGATGTACTTGCGTGTGTGACTAAGTGGTCATTTAAAAAAAATGGCTAATATTTTAGATGTTTTGTTGTAATAGTTTTTAAATGTTTGTGGGAAACTGCTGATGTTAACAAAATGGGTTAGTATCAGAGTCATAGCGAGATGGATGGATGGATGACAATATGAGCTTGAAGTGCAAAGAAAGGTGATGACACATCTTTATACACACGATTATGCAAGTATCCAGTATGTGATATTCTACAATTAGGATCTGAAAATCTACTTACAATAGCTCAGTATCATGTAAGTATGCAGAATTCCACCCAGTGTAATGAAAACAATAGTGAATAATGCACAAAAACCCATCATATGCACCAAATTGATTTATTCAGCTTGTATTTTACAGGTTAGAGTGGCTGAGCATAGGACTGGGTGACACAGATAAAATCCACTATTACTTGTATGTTATTTTCTATTGCATTAGGAAGTTATATTATGATATGTTGAATAAGAATTTGTATTGATAAACTGACCAACTGGGAGTGTTTATGCTTTTATTCATAGGCAACATTGCAGATTATTGATTAAGTATATGATGATGATGTTGTTTCTGGGAGTGTTATTCCTTTAAAAACATGTTTATGAACATGTTCTAGTTAAATGTTAAATGTATCACTATTGAACATTTGTTCTTTTAGCATTTGAATAATACCTACTGCATGAACTTATTTCTATATTTTGATTCACAATAAGAAGGACATCAGCAGGTTTAGGCCTTGATCCAAAAATAAAGAGGTATACACACTAAAGTGCATGTGGCAAGTTAAAAGTCATACCTGACATGCTATGTTTTCCCACACTGTGTCTTAAATGTCTATTTCTGTCTCCCATCTCCAGATTCTCATCAAAGTTTTGAAGACATTGAGAGACAGCGGGAGCGGTGGGAGCACCGGCAGCAGAGGAGACGGAGGAGAATCCGTCAGCGCTCAGTCAGCAAAGAGAAGTGGGTGGAAACGCTGGTGGTGGCCGACCCCAAAATGGTGGAGTATCATGGGAGCAAATCTGTGGAAAGCTACGTCCTCGCTGTCATGAACATTGTAAGTGTGTGCCATTTACAGTTGCATTAACATGAAGCAGGAACTTTGATTGCATTATAGTAGGAATATAGGAGGAATAGTTCAAATGTATAAGAAATACTCTTATTCACTTTAATTCGGGGCATTGGATTTAAATTAATATTTAAAAAATTAACAATGCCTTCAGATGTTTTGAATATCACTGTTGTTAGTGACCAGACTCAGTCTCAGTTTTTTCCATCCTCTCAGCGAGTAACACAATGAATGAATTAAACTCTTCACATCCATCTTTTTTTCATTCATGACTCCACAGCCTTTCACAACCAATATTATTATTGCCTCCTAGTTAGGGGTTAAGTAAACTGACTCCTTGTCTGTTATTGATTAGCACAGAAGTGTTTTTTCCCAAAATACAGTCATGCCTGCTCTGACCGCAGCTACTGAAAGTGCTATCAGAGGACGGAGCATCAGGAAAGGGAATTCACTGACAGAGCAGCCTGCGGATTAACTGACAAACAGACAATAATACACAAAGGAAGCAGCCATTATTCCCCACATCCCCTCATGGTCCTCCACACTTCCAGCTTTGAACTTTAAAGCCCCAAACGACTCAGTTTTGTGAAAACAATCTCACACAGTATCAAGGGAAACAACCATTTACTGTACCCATGTCCACACAATAAGTAATGGCATCATCTTCCTCAGCCGGCAGCTGCTCCATTGTCTCATCACCGCCGCTCTCTTGAAGTCATCAGCTTCACAAGAAGTTCATTTTTTCATGTTCTGCTGTATTGTATGTATACACGGCGGTATGATTTACACACATGTAGCAAGCACAGCAGTCAATCCCGGCTGAAAAAAAGTTAGAAGCCCTTTCACAAAAACAGCTCCCAACTTCCTTTGACATGGTGATCTTATGGTTGATAAATGTATTTTCTCTGGGATATGTATGACGGTCATATATTAACAAACAGAACACATTGGCATAAAGAAAGCTGCAGTAAAAAACCCAAAGGCAGTATTTACCCTGTAAATGTGCAGCGGGTGGCATGAAAGGAAAAAAAAAAATCAACACAAAAAAAAAAACATGACCTACAAATAGTTGCAGCTCTATTTTTATTCACAAGCTGAACAATTGAGAAAATGGATGATGATAGACTGAAAGCATATTTACTGTTACTGTTCGGCTTTCAAAAGATTGTTGCAAAAAATTGATTCAGGGACGAGATACGCACCATAAATATCTGTGAATGAGCACCACAATGAGAGAAAGTGGCTTTAAACATAAAGTGTTACTGAATCAAGTCTTTTAAGTGCATCGAAGCTGTTTTGTCTGAACTGCCTCAGTTACACAACTTGCATAGAAGGTTTAGTGTGCCAACTTGCCAACTTTGCCCAATAAAGAGAAAAATGAAAGGAATCCGACCAGCGTTATATGAGTGTTGCTTGTACAACAACTTGGTATGAATATCTGCTGTATAAACTCCATAACTATGCACTTTCACTGATAAAGCATTACAGCATGTTAGCTTCAGCTGAGCAGTAAAATACTTTTCTTTTTGTTTGTTTGCATTGAACAAGACTTTTTTTGTGTTGAAATGTAGATGGAGCTTCATGCGTTATGAAGTATGAATAATGAATGAATGACTGTGTGTATAGTGTGGAATGGGACGTGATTGTTATATAAATGAGGATAAGGAAGCAAACATTTGGATAGTCTCTTTGCAAAATTCATGGTTTGTATGTGAAAAATGGCCGACGTAATCTTATGAAGAAAAAAAAAAAGAGACATAAAGAAAATTTTAAACCCTTCTTACTTTGTCAGCTCTGCACACCTGGTCAGTAGCTGCCTGTCACGTTGTCAGTTTTGGAAAGTTACTTTATCACAACGGATCAAAACGTTTGCGGTTGCTGTGGGAGGAAGCCTCTGCTGAGTCCGTTCACAATGAGCGCCATGAGCTCCTTTAACATCAGACCTTTGTTTCATGGTTCTCACTTCTTGTTTTGCAGCAAGTTAACCTTGATCGCTCCAGGTTCCCCCTTTAATCAACCCCATATTGCCTCCTGCCCTCTATTAAGCATACCACCTCTGCTCAGCGCCATCAATCACACCTCACTTTTTCTTTGGTCTCTTGATGTAACATAATCCATTGCTTGGAACCATCCAAGATATTATCCATTATCCATAAAAATAAGGAATTCATTTAGGTTTTCGAGTGCTAGTTTTTACACCTTCCATGTTAGTTGAGCACAAAGTAGAAACTCAAAGCTGCAATGATTCATAGTAAACTGATTATGTTAGGCAAAAGGTTAATTATCTAACATTTTTGCAGTACAGTGCCACCGAAATGTAAGGGTTTAAACTGATGCAGTTGCATGCTATAATTAAAAATCGTTTACCCTTTAAAGGTCTGGGAACTTAGACATTTAGTGCTTAGAAAAAGATGGAATGATTAGCTCTGAAGGCTTTGATGTTAGGAAGTGAAAGTGTTAAATGCCTCTGACCTCTGATCATACAGATTTTTCTTCTACATTCTTCTATGTAAAGTTTCTTTCTGGTATGTCCGCCGCACATTTCTATTCCATTTGTTTCTACCAACAACTTAGGCAGCTACCCACTAACCTTGCTCTCTCTAGTCATCTTCACACCATGAAAAAGGTTCATTACATGGAGGAAATTATATATCAAAAACCTATATATAGTGTGAAATGTATTTTATGGATTATCTACCCTTGTATTATTTCAGGTGGCAGGTCTGTTCCGAGATCCAAGCATTGGAAACGCAATCAACATTGTGGTTGTTCGACTCATCCTACTGGAGGAGGATGAGGTAATGTTGGTTTATGTTTGGGAAAGGTGTTCATTTTAAATTACAGCATCTGAAATAAAACAGAAAACAAGCTTAATTCATAAAGTCATAGTTCAAACAAAACCCATAAAGCCTTATCCTAAACTACCTCAATTGAATAAAAGGCTTGCCCGATGAGCTAACGTTACTTCAAGGCTTTACCGTCATGCACAATGTTTTCATTTGTGATGTCAAATTGAAAATGCTATCTCATCCTGTGTATTTATAGTGTCATGAATATTCATTTCATTGTGAATCAGTATTTTTCTCTAGTTTCTTTTGTTAAAAATAAGAACAATAATTTCCTGTCAACAATTTTTTTAAGTACAGTCTGTTGCACTTATACACCGCAACATTTGAATTCAAATATATGATTACAGATAAATGTGAAAGTAATTGTTCATTTTGTAACATATGCTTAATTCATTTCTTGCTGATAATTAGATGAGAAGTTCAATGTGACTCATGCTCATTTCATTTGTTTAATCTGTGTGAAAACTGACAAGTAAAAATGACAACAAAAGATGTCTTTTTTACTCTTACACAGGTTAAAAAACAATATATAACATGTTAATTAATGAGCTTTAGAAGCGCTAGCAGGCGGATTTCTTTGTTTATTGACAGAGCCATGCCAGCTGTCTTCTGTCTATCTTCTTTATGCTAAGTTAAGCTAACTGGCTGTTGGCTGAAGCATTGGCATGTCCACCCCCCTCTCCCCTGTGATGAATTCACCCATTATCATCAAGTCACTATAGACAGGGTTGATGTGAGAGTGGCACAAATCAACTATGCCAAAAGTTTACATTTCAACACAGTGACGTGTGAAACTATGACAGCACCTTACATTTGTCTGAATGATTGTTATTGGGACCCATTACAAGGCTGCACCGACTGACGAAAGCAGAGATGGTGCAATTTAGGTGAACGTAAAGCAATTGTACGATTACTTATACCGTCAAGTAGAACGTGTTCTTTTCTCTTTGCTCTTTTGATCTGTTGACTTTGTGTTCTCTTCCCTATGTCTCGATGTGACATGTGGAAAACAGGATGACTTAAAGATTACACACCACGCTGACAACAGCTTGAACAGCTTCTGTAAGTGGCAAAAGAAACTCAACATGAAAGGAGACGAACACCCACTGCACCACGACGTATCGGTCCTGCTCACCAGGTGCATAAAAACTCCTCTCACCAAGTTCTTATTCTCTCTCACCCTCCTACAATCCCATCTTCCAAGAAAGTCGATTTGTAATTAGTTTTTATTGCGTCACATCAGACCACTTATTGATTTTCTGATTCAGATAGTGGCAGAAAGATTTTCACAGCTGCAGGCATCTGTATCAAAGACGTTGTTATTTTGTGTTGCTCTGTGTTTCAGTATCTCATACACTTAGTCATGTCTACTAGTCATTGATATGTCAATAGTAATATCTGCAGCTGCAGTAAACTGTACTGAATTAACACTGTTGTTAATAGAAGTGATAATACTAATAAGAGTAATCAGTTCCCATATGCCTCAGTTAATGAACTACAATTAATTAATTTTATTCACACAGTAAAAATGAAATAAATCAGCCCAAGTGAACAACAGCAATGCTAAGTAATCATTCACCGCTCACTGATGCACAGTTTTCTACCTAAACTGCATTGATTGACTAAGCTGCAAGTTTGAAGGTCTCTTTTTCAAACAGCCATTTCAGACGGCAATCATTGAGTACCCAGCAATTCACTTGTATCCTGTGTGTGTGTATTGTGTGTATATATATATATATATATATATATATATATATATATATATACCCTATATATATATAGATATATAGATATATAACCCTATATATATTTTATTTTTTTATTTTTTTTCTCTCAGCTCTGACAGTAGACACATCTTACTTCAAACTGACCCGCTCCAGTATGAAGTGACAGTGTACGAGCTCTGATCTGGGCACAAATAGCTTTCTTTTATTAATTATATAAAACATCACTTTCAGGAAAAAGACTCCTAAACTTTTCCCTTTAAAGGACAATATCAGTCTTCCTTGGCTTTATAAAATGATCTTCAAACCTGTATTTACACATCATACAAGTTCCTTATCCACGTCCCTTTTAGTTGTTTATCCCATCTAAATATTATGTTGGCTTTGTTGCCCATATTGATTAACCTACACCAGAGCCTGCCAATGCAAACCTTTCACTTAACCTTGCAGGGGTCCCACCTCATATTGCCTGCCTTTGCTAAATTTGGAGCTCATCTATAAACTCTAAGGAAATATCAGATGGCCCGCTTATGAATAGCTTTTCTCCTGCTCTGTAATAAAGATCTGGACCGCAGCCTGAGTTTGGTAGAAATGAGGGTGGTATAATGTAGCAGATATTTGAAATGACACTCTACAGTGGATACGCTCATTGCAGGAAAATGAGTTTGTTGTTTTATATCTGTTATTTGTCATTTTAGTAGTTATTGAGGTTACTCCCCAAATGACACATTATCCACATCAGAAAAACAAGCTTTGTTTTGTGAGTGAATAAGGTATGAAGATATTTACAAGGCTGCTGCCTATAAAATAATGAGATTCTTGTGCTTAATTGTGTTGTGAACCAGGTACAACAGAAAAAAAGTCACAAACTGAAGCTCCTCAACTCGCTGTCTCCAAAATAATCAGTAGAGTGGGGGTAGAAAAAGATTGAGATTTCCTATGTCTCTGTAAGTTCGCTGCTGTCCTCGATAATAATTACCTACACCTACAGATCTGTGAACACTGAATATTATTATAAGTACTCAGGTATTTTACAAAAAGTAGCAATACCACAATGTAAAAACACTGTTATGAGTTATAAGTAAAAGTGGTGCATTCAAAGTCATACGTTAGTAAAAGTAATAAGAGATAAGGTACTGTCAAAACATACTTAATATATCAAAGTAAATGTACTCATTATACAGAATAGCCCATTTTAAAATGATGTATATTAAGTCATCAGATTATAATTAGTGATGCATTAACATGTAGATCGCTACTATTGCAGCTGATAAAAGCAGAGCAAATTTAAATGACTTGTGCTGGGTAGTTTAATCCCTGATAATACATCACATTTTATTATTTAATTTATATTTTCTATTAAAAATCTGAATCTGTAAAGGAAACTAGTAACTCATAATATTAAATAAATGTATTGGAGTGGAAAGTACAACACTGGCTTCCAAAAATGGAGTGGAATAGAAGTATAAAGTAGTATTAAATGGAAAAACTCAAGTACAATTTTGAGGTACTTGTACATTAGTTAAGTACAATCTTTAAGTAAATGTACTTAGTTACTTCCACCAGTGGTCTTACAGGAGAGACATTAGCAGATCTGCAGCTTCAGTGTCCACACAGGATGCGTTCAGGCACCCTATGAATGTAGGTCACCCGCGTTTTGACAGTGCTGACAGGCTTAAAGAGTAAAAATACACTTCGGGTTACGATGATGCGTGTATGGTGTGTGGCGCATAGCGCGGGTGAAAAGCGAGCCATTACGCAGCCAGTGTAGACAGCTGGATTTCTTAAGATAGAACAACTGGACAGCTATCAGTGGTTCAAATTATTATATAACAGGAATTTATTATATTATAAAAGGAACAGTGGCTAGTATTAGAATTAAAATCAGTGAGACATAAGGTTGAATGAACACAGTTAAAACGTCTTCCTTCCCATTGTTTTTATTCTTTCATCTTACAATACAAATATACAAATATGAAGGTCTGTGTCGTCTTTCACGTCGCTCTCTGTTTCAACCGGTACGTGACCAGCACTCCACCTTCGTTCTTCACAGGAAGGACATCTGCGCGACCATTAACATGCCCTGTGAGACTCTGGGCCTCTCCCACGTGGCGGGGATTTGTCAGTCGCATCGCAGTTGCAGCATCAGTGAGGACACGGGCCTCCCGTTGGCCTTTACTGTAGCTCATGAGCTGGGACACAAGTAAGGATTCACTGCACAACTCACACACACACTCATTATAATAATATGTGAACACCAGGATATTATGTTTCCAATACAACTATTTCAAACAAGTTAGATTATCTAGATGCAACTGACTGCTAAGCACTGCCGCCCCGGTTGTTTACCATCCAAACAGTTGCTTATTTCTTTGACAATGTGTCCTTAATTTCCCAACTCATTTCCGACCTGCAGTGATTTATTTAGCCGAAGCAGCTGTAGCAAAGATAGCTAATTAAGTTGGCACTCTGTTGCTCATTACTGCTCTTTAATCAAAATTCTTTCAGCCTTTTAATTAGCAAATTTGTGCTTTAAGATTTTTTTTTTCCTCAAGTGAACTCACAACAGCTTTGATAATTAAAGACAGGATATATTTAAACAAACAAAAGCACATAAGCTTCCTTTGAAAGGAACAAAAAAAATAAAAAACCCACAAACATCAACCAAAAGCCATTTTCCAATCTCAAAACATGGGCTGTTTGAAAATATTTTAAACAACCTTCTAGGATATTTAATTAACTTTTTTTTGTTGGATTTATTTGATTTGGAAGCATGTAATTTTCCTTAGTGAGGTATCAGTCCTGCGGAGGTTAAAACAAACCAATAAAAACCCATAATTAATATTTCATAGCAGCCAGTTGGTGCTTGCTGCTTCAGTACGCTTGCAGCCCTCTTTGTATGGATATTTATGAAGGTTCATGTGGGAGGAAAAAATGGAGAATTGTCAGGTTAAGCACTGAAGCGCATACAGAAGTCAAACAAACAGACCTTCAACTGAGAGCCACTTGGCTGAGACAATCAGTCTTGCGTTGTGCTCTGCACTCAATCTGTGCCCTCCTATCCTCCATCAATCTATTTGCATTTGCTTGCAGTTGATCATGCTCATTCAACTTGATTTCAATCAATAAAAACCACTGTGTGGTTGATAACTTCATTGTATTTATTCATCTTGATTATTTTGGTCCCACTGAGCCTGAAGTTCCTCCTGAAATCGTATTTTCCACCATGTGTGTACGGTGGGAAGATCTTTAATTATGTTCAGGATGAACATACGCATGAACAAGTCCTGAAATTGACAGAAACCCCTCGTGAATGTTGTGTTTTCTAGAAAAAGAATGACTTTGTTTATCCCTTACAGGATTAAACTCATAGAAATAAAAAGTGCAATAGTACAAAATGTGATATAATTTTGGTTACTGCAGATTTTTCTCATAATAAGACCACATTTTGATTCTTGTCTCATCTTCTCTGGGTTGTAAGTCTCCTGTTTTGGTTTAACTAAATATGATAAACATGGTGAAAGTGATTTTGTTTTTCCTTCTAGCAACAGTGACTTGTTGTTTAATTAAATGTTGTCCCTCTAAAACATAATACACCAAGTTACCACAAAATGCATAACATAAGTTTAATTTTAGCTTCAATTGTGACTTTGGCCTCATTATCCATAACGGTGCCAAATTAGTTTGCATAATGTTTTTTTCATGCTCAAATCCACCCATGAGCAAAGCACAGAACAATCTTATTGTCAGTAAAGAAAAATAAAAGCCAAACTTGTATGTTTTGTTAAAGAAATTGATCAATTCAGCACATGTAAGGGCTAAATCCATTTGTTAAAACCCACAGTATAAATGCTTCTAAAGACATCGCACCAGCTGCTTAATTCTCGGTACAGTTGTCACTCTTGCTGCTGAGCTTCCTGCACCGAAGAGGCATGAAGCATTTATAAATCCACGGCAGCCTTTGAAGAAGCAGATGTGGAACAAAAACAGTCCACCATTAACAGAGAAGTGTGAATCCTCTTATGTGTTAAAGAACAGTTTACCTTTCCTTTATCACCGCTCTGCACAGACTGTTTTGAGTCTTTGTGACTCACCACCGCTGCACCCAGAGCAAAATACGCCATTAGAATTTAAAGTGCTCGCAGTTCACAGGCAAACACTGATATTTGTTGTTTTTCACCCACTGCCTCACCTTTAAGAACGTGTTACGTGTTGTGACCACTCACTCTTAATTTCCCTTTGTGTGGGATCTGCTTTTATGTCGCAGCTTTGGGATTCAGCATGATGGCAACGGTAATGACTGTGAACCCATTGGGAAACGAGCTTTCGTCATGTCTCCACAGCTCCTGTACGGCACCTCCCTGCCCAGGTGGTCACGCTGCAGTCGCCAATATATCACCCGCTTCCTTGAGTGAGTGCCACACATACACTACGACTTCCCTGCTTTCTGATATGTGACCAGAATCCAAATGCTATGTTTATACTGTAGAGACTCTTCCATACATAAACTGTGCATATTGTATCTGAGGGTCACTGTAATTTTTTCAAACTGAGACATACTTCAGGTCATCTCATGTCACAGCAGACTTTGGTAGAATAACTTTTCCTGCACGTGTACAAGATGATAGATACAGGCCAGGGATAATACCTGACAAAGTGTATGTTCTGTGATTGAAACTGATGGTATTGGAGATCAAACATTTTCCTGCTTCAGATGTGCACTGTACTGTTTTATGCATACAGTTGTGTCGTGTACGTACATTTTAGAGGTCATTTATTTATTTTCTTACTGTGTGTGCACGTACTATACAGACTTTATAAACAACGCTGAGCTCCTGAACAATGCTGTACTTGTTCGCCTCACTTTACTTACATTTATTTATAGCTCTTCATTTGATCACTTTACCTGTATATACCATACTTCACTTTGTTTTCCTTCTTATTCCCTACGTGTTTTTTTTCTTTTTTTTCACCATTCAAGCCATCTGCCTTTGTTGAATAATGTTATAAAATCTGTAAATATGTTTCAAACAACTGAAAATGCAGTTAAAGTACCACATTTGGTGATCGTGCAGAATTCATAAAGCAGTAGCTGCATGTGTGTTATTACTCTTATTTGTTAAAATAATCAATCAATAATATCAATAATAAGCTTGGCTACAGAGAGAAAATAATCAAGGAAATTCCTCATTTTAATACTAATGATGCTACAGTTAGATAAAAATAAATGCTTATGCAGTATATCTGTATGCTTGTCTATATCTGTTTACAGTACTGTGTGTGTGTGTGTGTGTGTGTCAGCTGCTACTGTCAAAGACTTGCACTGTGATTCTGGCTTCAGCAGGACATGTGCTGAATGTCTGAAATAGTTCACTGTAGTTGCCCCAGTTTCTCAGCTCCAAGCATCTGGAATTCATTTAGTGGGCGTTCAGCTACTTGACAGCATTGTAGCTTCTCGACTTCACTGTGGAACAAAAAAAAGGCCCGCGGGGTGATATTTACACTTGTGGGAGTTTGCTACACAAAGGCCACTGGTTTGTGTGTGCGTGTCTGAGCGATGGTAATTAGAAAGGAGACAGAGAGAGCTGTCCTTTCACCAAAAGGCACAGTCATCCAGACATTTTTAGATAAAAAAGTTTGTATCTAAAGGAGCTGTGGCTTTCATGGAATTTTGAGGTGTTTTGTCATTAACTTGAAACATGTTTGGAATTAAGTTTACCCGCAGGTGGCACTAGATGAGATACAAGGGATACAAAACCCATTAAAATCCTCTTATTCGAACGTTTGTTCCAAATTTCAAGACAATCCGTTGAGTAATGGTTTAGATTCGTCACACTGGACCACAGTGTTGGACAGACAGGGCTACAGGTGGACGGACACATAGACCTGCAGAATAATATTTGACTATAACAGTTTTATCGTCATCAAAAATGCTGATGGTAATACGAACACGGCCAATTTTTATCATCATCATACTGAAACTGGTGCTAGAAAAGTTGAAACACAGTTATTGTTCAGCATTTGTTTGGTGTAATAAAATCCAAGGCAAAACATGAACATGCCTTAATAAGGAAAGTTTGATGAATATTGTGATAATATCACTGACTGTGACAGTTTTCGTGCCGGTGTTGAACTCCTTTAGAGCACGATTTGGACGTGGACTAACTTTCTTTATACCCGTTAGACTTGGATAGTGGTGTTTGTCAGTAGCTCAATCACATACTTTGGTCCGAACTTAAACATCTTAGAAGGGCTTGGGAGAACTGCTATGAAATTTTCTACAGATGTTCATGGTTCCCAGAGAATGAATCTTAATGAATTTGGTAAAATACGTTGTCATCTGATGTATAGATTTCCATTGAATATGCCAGAGTAACTCATGTTCCCCACACGTGATCCCCTGACTTTTTATCTGGTGCCATCATCAGGACAAAGTTGTATTATTTCCAGTAGTTTGGTTTATGACCAAATACTTGAAAAACATGCAAAACAGCCTCAGCTACTCTCAGTGTTTAGTGCTAATTAGCTGATTTTAGCATGGCAACTTATTAAACTTGGATAGTCGACGTCATGCCTGCCAAACATCAGCGTGTCAGCATTGTCATTGTAAGCACAGTTCAATCTGCTAATTGCCGACAGAACAAAGGCAGATTGAGACACTGCGGAGAACAGCCTGAGTTAATTTTTCCGTCATTACGACAAAAAGCCTTTATAATGGTAAAAATTAAAAAAAAAAAGACTGAATGACTGAGTCAAAATGACCCTTGAAATGGAAAAGAGTTCAAGAAACCGCGATGCCTTCTTCCCACCCACCCTTCCCCCAGCTGCTTTTCGTCCTCTTTTTTCTCTCCCGGGATCCTGTCTTTTGACCTCCACCTCCAGCTAACCACTCCAAAACCATTAAATCTGCATTGATCATTTTTTTTCACATGAGACTTAACTACTTATGATCGTATTTATCTTCCCATCTCATTCCTCTAAATGCCAGCGTTTCCCTCTGTGTGTTTCTCTGTTTTATCTCATCACCGACTGCAGGACAAGGCTTCTATTGTATATGGCTTTAGTAGTCCCGCAGGCTTCAACGGCTCACGCTGCTTCATAGGTTTGGTCCGCAGGTGTTATTTTATGTGGAATGCAGAAGGTCACACTGAGCTAAGTGGTTTAGATATTATCACATAAATGAACTGCTCATAAAGAGAGCTACTCATTAACGTCCAGAGAAGAATTCCCAAAAGGCCATAGTTGGCCAAGTTGAAAAAAAAAAATTTAATAAAATAATCATTTCAAGTTAATTTATTTGCTGCAAGGAGACCCCAGACAGGCGAAACAAACAGCGAGAGCAGAGATATAGCTTCCATATAACAACGATTGATGGCAGCTCAAATATTGATTGTAAATTAATTTTGTGGTGAATGGATTCAGGAAACGGTTAATTGACTGACATAAACATTTCCAGGAAAAGCTGGCTTTGACAAAGGCTGCAAGAGAACCTAATTTGCCCTTTGAGCTGCCGTTCAGTTCAGAGGCACTCATGGAGAACATTTTAATTGCTGTTGTTCAATAGTCAATGTGAGGTCATCTCAAATTAATGATGAAGTGCTAAACAACCAGCCTCAGGATGTTTAAATTTTGTGTGTATTTAATCGTTAGGTTAACTCATTGGCGTAAAACAAAGCTTTGGTCAACATTTGATGTATTATTTGTATAGCTCTTTTTCTTTAAAGCTGCTGTTTTTACATGAACAAAGGATGAACTGTGTGTAATCAACTTGTTCAACTTGTACGTCTTCCCCTGCTAGTGTATTTCTATTGAGCTTTGGTAATGCAATTTTATATCTAGGCCATATAAGGTCTTTCTCTCACATTGTGAAGGATTTGCTACTAGCAGATTAGAGCTTCAAGGTCTAATTTTGTATTTATTGAATCTGTTTGTTAGACTCTCATATCAGTAGACTGTAGGTTAGGCTTGTTAAGGGGATTCAGGGGCACGGCCACTTGAAAAAAACTGTTGAATTACCCTCATCCAAACAAGCAATGGCCATGATCAGATGAGTGAGTTGGTATTTACAGCAGCAGGAAATTATTATAAAAGTCTATCATTTCCATTCTATTTTTTATTACTCTAGAAGTTTTGGATAATTAAATTCCTACTGAGTCCTTTTAATTAAATTTTGCTGTATCCTTGAGTTAATACAGAATATTACAGTACTGTACAGAGCATCTAATTTTGTGCTGCTATCGTGACTGACAGAATTAAGTGTAATAGGCTATGGTAATGGTAAAATATAATGAATATAAATCTGCACTCCCTCGTCTGGAGGTCCTTGAGAAGCGATAATGTTTTTTACACTGTTATTTTCACCAGATCTGATGTCATGACTAATGTCACACTCCCCGTCCAACCATCTGTATTTTCACCGTCAGTACAACTATTTTCAGTTCAACTATAGCACAGCACTAATGGCTGCATTGCTATAGGGCTCGAGCCATAAATCGTCTGGCAGATTGGTCTTTAGAGAAAGGATTGGTTGACATCAGCGTTGACATTCCTGCTGACGATAGCTGCTGTAAGAGTAAGTTAAGGTAAATTTAAAGTGAAGTGCATTCACACATCACTGATGAATAAACCACCCACAGTATGTTTCAGTGTCCTGTCAAAAACATGTTAGACATTTAATTAAAAAAAACATTCAACCATTTTTTTTTCAACATGAGTAACTAATCAAAACATGGGGTAACTGAGCTTCTTCTCAGTGTGTGTGATAAATTTTTTTTTTATTATTTAGATAAATTAAATGTGTTTCAGTTTTTATTTAGGCACCCACTTTCTTCCGCACATGCCTTTGCTGATGTTTCTGAGAAAGTGAAATCTCTTTTAATCAGATCCCTTTTATGTTGAATGTTCCTTTGATTGAACATGATTGCCTCTGCTGAAGATGTTAACAGACACAGAAGCAAGCCTGCCATTTATGGGAAGGGTGATTGCTTATATTTTTTTCCACATAGTTCTGGGGGGGTTTGTGAAGATCTAACAGTGAAGCTGTTCCAAGTGTTGCTGGAAGTTTGACCTCTTCAGGTTTTGTGCAGCCAAACAGGGACAAGGTGCAGAATCAATCAAAAGAAAAAGCTGCATTGTACATTTGAAATATAATCTTTGTGATGTTCAGTCTGTGATGTTCCCAGAGGATAAATCCTTAGGGCTGTGGTTATTCCCTAACTATTCCACCTTTTTTCACCACCTTGAGGTTCACATTGGTTATTTAGAGTGAAATATGTTGAAAAATTTTGGATACATTTCCATGTAATTTAGTACACTTACAACCCCCTCAAGAGGAGTTGTGATAATTAAGAACGGATAATGACTAATGAATAAACTCAAGAATTTCATTGCCAGCGACTACTCCATGTTAATGTTGTGCATATCATAATAAATTCAATCTTAAATCTTAATGCTGAGGATTTTCCTGACTTCTGATCAAATGACATCATCAGGTCAAATTTTACATTTGTCCAGTATTTGATTTTTATGACCAAATATCTGCCAAACTGATGTCATTCCCCTCTGCCTTAGCTATACTTTGTGTATACACACACTCTAACAAGGTGAACACACTGCCTGCTTTTAGCATGTTAGAGTCATGTCTGGTGCAAAAACCTACTGTAGTATACTATAAAGTATCCATCTACATAATTATTTACATCATAAATGTAAATGTGAGATAAAAGAGTGAGTATGAAACTGAACTTTCTTTACACATATTTCTCTATTCTTTTTATCAATATGGACGACAACCTTGTGATATATCAAAGGAAATGAAAAACCCACCTCATATCATACTCAATTCAACATCCAGGAGGTTCATCAGTACATCTTAACTCCTCTGAGCTGCTGTTACAACACGTTTTCTTGTATCCCTTCCACCTTTCCCTGACCCCAGTATGTCTACAGTACAATGTGCTCGTTCAAACTTTAACATTAAGTAATTGTACTTGACTGTTCAAAACAGAAATGCTAACTCTAAACCTCTGTGTTGTCAATGCACTAAACATACTTGCAGTCATTTGCCACATTCAGTAATCTTTAACAACAGAGTAGAGCAGCATGTACGCGATCTTAAAGTCGAAACATACTTTATGAAAAAGTCACTCAAAGAATCTCACTTATCCTTGTCATATTCCAGGCATTGTCATACCGGTTATACATTTTCCTGGAAAAGTCAATTTTGAACCCAGTATTCACCCTGTTGTAACCACATAGTCTAATTAAAAAACATTCACACTCTTTTGTGTGTGTGTGTGTGTGTGTGTGTCTGTGTGTGTGTGTGTTGATTTTCACACTGTGGTATCGAGAATTGCTCTGACAGATAAAAAAAGCCATAATGTCACATGCCTGTGCTTGATAATATACACAGAGATAAGATTTATTTAGGCTTAGGTATTTACAGTAGAGATGAAAGTATCTCTGTAATTAAGGCATAACTTGCATGGTATAAAAACCCAGGTATCTGTAGGCCACCTGTCCTTTATAATTAATATTTAATATCAGTAATGAGTAATTATATATAATTATATAGTTGTGCCTTCACAGTTTAATTTATGCCAGAACACGGTGCCAAAATACACGATTCCTGCCATGTTTGAGCTCAAATTTACAACCTGTGGTAAAAGACCCGCCATTTAGACAACCAGTGGTATTTGTGTTAGTATTGTATTAGTTTTTTGTCAGCCTTTCATTATAGAAGTGATATAATTTATAGCATAAAATAACTATTGCTCATCATATTTTCAGTTTGATTTTATTTTTTTGTTTGTTTGTTTTAAAGGCGCCCAAGACTTCTGTTGCAAGAGAAAAGTATTCAGTTTACCTCAGCTGTATCTGTAAGGTCTATCAAATCTGTTGAATGTATTTACTTGCTCCCCAGTGCTGATATAATCATGGCTTTTTTTCTGTATTTCTGTCTTAAAGGCTTAAAGGCTTGTTTTTAATTGTCGACAGTGATGAAGCAGTACCGGAGAGTTAAATTCATATTTTCATATGAATTTTTTTATTTTTTTACCTGGGATTGTCTATTGATGAAAATTCCTTTCATTTCTGCTATTTATTGCAATTAAATCCTGTAACCTCTGCTGGAAACATAAAGTGCGTTACATTTGTTATACAGTATTCTTCAGTGTTTTACTGCAC
The DNA here is from genome assembly GCA_023238725.1 of Scortum barcoo. Taxonomy (NCBI): domain Eukaryota; kingdom Metazoa; phylum Chordata; class Actinopteri; order Centrarchiformes; family Terapontidae; genus Scortum; species Scortum barcoo. Next base: position 8,746,501 of record CM041531.1, on the reverse strand, counting down.
ATCCCTTGGTGTAACTAATAACTAACTAATAATATATTTTTTAATTGATATATTGTATAAGTCATGCCATGTTTTAAAAACTTTCACCGGTCAGCTGCAGACAGAGAGCAGAAAGATCTTTTTATGTCGATAAAACTGCTGTAAAATGACACTGAGTGTTTGTAACAAAGAGGCCTTCACAAATTGTGCTCACTGGACTCTGTTTGTTCTTTTTCTTTAACCTCCCGCCCCTCACAGTCGAGGCTGGGGCTGGTGCCTTGATGACGCCCCTGTGAAGGATAAGCTGTCTCTGAACTCGGTGCTTCCTGGGGCTCTGTACAGCGCCGCCCATCAGTGTCGGCTGCAGTATGGATCCGGGTCTCTGCTCTGCGATGACATGGACGTAAGGCTGTCTTTAATAACGAATCCATCAAAGCAAGTCCACCCAATTCCATGTGCAGTACAGTGGGTCTCATTTATCCTTCTTCTTGTCTCTCTCCTTTGTTCCCTTTTCCACAGTTCACTTTTCTCCCCATTTTCTTCTCTTATTTGTTGTTCTTACGTGTGTCGTTCTCTTTTTCTCCGACTTATCCCTGAAACAGCTTATTTTTTCTTACACATAACAAGACCTTCCACTCTTAAAGCTGTCATGGCATGCTCCACCTATTTCTATACTGTTCTATTTTATCTTTATAGTGTAAAATCACAACTGACCCCTTTATGTCTTCAGTATAGTTTACCGATTCAAACTTTGCCATCTAATAATTGTACCAGATTGAAATTCCAGCAGCTGAAAACAAATAGAAATCCATCTTTTAAGCCTCTGTGTTGTCAGTTCAGCGAACATACAGTACTCACCTCACCTCTCAATGCTGCTCTTCAAACATTTTCCTTTGAGGACATGGTCATGACTGAAGGTCTTTTTTTTTTTTTTTTCATTTTTATCATCTGAAATCTTTGACAACCCTCAGAGATACTTCATAAAAACAAAATCTACCCAAACAATGAAAGTGAGGGAGAACATGCCTTCCCTCATCCCCAGTGGAAATAACACCCTTTGCTGAAGATGAAATCAATACAGCCAAACCATTTTCATAAGCAACACGATAAGTGCTGAACAAATGGCTGCCTGAAGAAGCAATCCCAGTTATTGAGAGAATTATTGAGTTATCAACATTTTCAATCTCCTGACACAAGTCTTTTCCAGCCCAGTCCTCTTTAATCTGCTGTGTCCTCAACATGCACTAAATTCATCATTTGTTCTGGGAGCTTTCTGTTGTGGATGGACAACAGAGACACTGTCAGTAAATCTGTGGTGGATCTTTAACTCAATTTTTTAAGTACAGATTTGAGATACTTGTATTTTACTTGATTGTTTTCATTTTATGCAGGATTATTGTTCTACTCCACTACATCTCAGAGGCTAATATTGTACTTTGTACTGCACTACATTTGTCTTACAGCTTTGGTTTCTAATTAAATTTAAGCTCATTTTGTCCATGAATGAAACCCTTCTTGGATTAGCTGAAAAATACATAAAACAGTTTTTCTGGGACCAACACATCCTTCTTTATCAATTATTTAATTATCACTAGAAAGTAACTGCAACAGTAATGCGTGTGTGTGTGTGTGTGTGTATAATGTATAATAATTATTTTAATTTTAACAGACCCTTTTCCTACAATAGTTTTACTGGTTGTAGAGTTGACATTAGTGCACATCGCTATTCTGAAAATTCATGAGATTGTTAATTTAGGTGACTTAGCTTTACAGCTGAGTGTGACCTTTCAAATGATACATCTTAAAGAGGGAAGTCTGTCATTAATGAGCTCATCTCACAATCTCACCACTGAGACCATCCCCACATAGCCTATCCTGTTTTTATTATCCCAAACAGTCTAGACATGGAGGATAGGCTAGTTAGCGAAAATTGTAAAACTGTGTCCACATTAAGACTAAAAGTAGCATTTAGAGCATAACGGAGATGCTAAGAATGCATTTCAGTAGCTACCAGTAACTGTAATACCATTCAACAAGTCCAGTATGGGTTCATATGAGTTCAATGGGTTCAGCCACTCACAAAGTCACAATTAAAGGATAATCGAAAATGCTAAAATTTGCCTGTAAACAAGAAACCATCCATTGTTATTTGAGTTTGCTTGACATAGAACACATTGTGTGCAGTACCATAGAGGGATAATAGAGCAGATAGGCAGTATAATATTTGCTTTGCTTTGTACTGTCCCTTCCCAGTTAATAACAAAACTGAATGGAGATAATAGATTCTCTTACATAAAAAAGGAAAACTGAATGTTTGTTTTTACTGGTACAGTCAAAACAAATCCATGCAAAGCCGAGTACAACTGTATGGGAAAAATGTGTGTCTCCATTGTGATTTATTATATATATATATATATATATATATATATATATATATATTGTCCTGTCTTGTTTTGTTGTCTTTTTCTCCCACATAACCTTGAAACAACTTTGTTTTCTTTTTCATGTGACCTGTCTTAACCCTCTGCGCTTAAATCTGTCATCACAGTCGCTGTGAGACAAAACTCCTCTTTTGCAAGTATTCTGAGACTTTAGCTGGTTTATGCTCGAAAATAACTAACTCATACTACATCAATGGAAAGTGTTGATTGTTTTTCTAAATAGCAACACTTGGCTGAATGAGAAATCAGCCGTGATGGAGACGGGGGAGATGCGTTAACGTTAACATCTCTCCTGGAAAACATTCATCATATTGCATTTGGTCGCTGACATGAGAAGTGAAGGGAGTGTTTATGTTAAGAATGAAAAAACAAAGCTCGAGAGAATAGTTCACTCATGAGGGGGTTTCCAGACCCTCAAGAGTCCCATTTGTTTGAATTACTTACTGTATCTGTAAGCAGCTCAGCACGGCCACCAAACTACCTCCCTTTTTCTATTGTGGAAAACTTCCCTCTCTGCCATCAGCCAGAGACGTACAGCAACCACTGGATTTACATTCACTGCATAAGCAAAAGGCGGATCTTACTATGGAACGTGGAAACATAGGCCACGCATGGCACCAGGCAATTACAGCGACTGACATGAGCTCATGGGAAGATTAACAAGCAGATAATTAACAAGGCTTGAACCAGCCTCAGTATTCAAACTCTGTGGTGAAGAATGTCGGAGACTTGTTTGAAGTATAGAATCGATGCACACACATCTTTCATTGGTCGAGTCCTTTAGAGGATTCACAGACATAGAGCGCTGTGTGTGTTTGAATAAATGCATTGATAATCAGATAAAAACCTTATCCACTTTCGAAACCATGTGCTTTGAAGCTTCATGTTGATTAGACTGTTGTGTATTATGGCTGGAAGCGGATGTAAATATTTGATGTACAAGACAGCCTAAAGACTGGACACCCGGAGACCACACAGATGCATTTTTTCCGCCACCAAGGTAATTCCTCACAGCAGCAACGTAGTGTCCCCATAAATATAATTAGTTCCAACATGTGCAGGTTTTACAAGCACCCCCTTGAATAGGAAGCCAACTGTGGGATACTCACAGCTTTACAACACTATCTAAATTTAAATCTGTGTATTTTCAACAGTCCACAGGTTTAAATAAATCCAGTCACAGATTCCCAGTCACGTGGTTTCTTAAGTTTTAAATGTTGAGATGTTGATTGTTTTTTTGTTTTTTTGTTGTTTTTTTTTATGGCATGGTTACCAGTCGCTTCTAGGTGCCCTGTGGAGTTTTCATTTAAACACACATAGTTATATTTACATTCAGCATGTCTCACCAAAATGTGCGTTGTGGGTCATTGAAGCCTAAACAATGTGCTGAATGCATTTACTATTTTAAATGAAAACCTTTAGAACAACAGCCAGCAGTCTTCAGCCGATAGACTTTCCCGTTTTCATGCAGTCGGCGGGAATGTGCATCTCATTAGCCACGAGCTAGTGTACGTACAGTGAATGTGAGTCATCGCACAAAATGGGCTTCATAAAACATGGCCAAGTAGTGTGATTAGTTATCCATGGGATACAGGATAATCACTGTGTCTCCATTTAAGTGCATGTGATATTATAATGTCTTTTCTCCAGTGTAACACCGCAGGATATGACTAACACACAAACACTCCACTCAAGCATCACACAAGCATCATTAAATTGCACCGTTTTCCAGGGTGCAGACTACTTTACTCTGTGTTCTTTGTTCTAAATTAATTCATTTGTTTATTGATCATCTGTTAATGATCATGTTGTCTGTTAGGTGTGTAAATCTTATGTTTTACACCTATTTTAATAGTCTAATTGGAATGAATGGATAGATAAAAAAAGAATGGCACTCATTGCCATTATAACACAAAGCACAAACTGAACAGGAACTGAAAAGGCACTCTATGATGATGATTATTGTAATAATAGCTTACAGCCCACTTGCACAGTGCTGCCCTTCAGACTCTGCTGCCCAAACTCAGCTGTTTCTGCCGCAGCTTTAGGAAAGGGGCATGACTGGTTTGATGTTGTTTTCCATCGCAGTGTTTCACCATGAAAGTATGCAGAAAAGACAGACTCAAAAGGGCCAAAATGCTGTATATTAACAAAGGAATACTCGAAAGCTACTTGACATGCAAAAGAAACCGCCAGACTTCAAAGCAGTTTTATTGTTGCACTTTCAGAAACAGTAAAAACATTTACTTTTCTGTTCACGTCGATTCTACTTCTCCTTTGTTGTAAAATGTTATTCCAGCTCACGTAGCTTTGATATCTTACCATTTTCAACTAAGCTGTTGAAATCTTTAACACGTCCACCTAAAGGTCTCTGTAGAAATACTGTAGAAGATTTTCATGTTGTGCTGTGTGAGTCACCTGCTCCTGGTTTAAGCAATACTTTCATTGAAATATCATATTTCATGCAGCATTCACAGAATTTATTCCCTTAAAAAATCCTTCGAATGTGTAGTGCTACCTTTGAAATAAAACATATTCCTTTGTAGATTATGAACAGAAATTATTTAAGACATGTCTCAAGGTTTCGAGTTTTCTTCTTTTTTCTTCCCCAAGGGTAAATCTGTTGTGCAGACGGAGGATTCAGCTTTCCAGATGTAGACATCACAGCAATACAGATTCAAGGACATCAAAACAAAATATGCCATTACTAAAATTTTTTTTAATCCTATCAGCAAAGTGTCAAAAATAGTGTAAAAATCTAAGAACTCTTGCGAAGGTCTTGACAAAGCGCTTCAAAGCCCGCACATAGACACACTCAAAGCCTTGAAGTGTCGTGTCTGAGTGAAGCACATCCTCACGTGATAGCTAGTGATAGTTTAGTGGTGCCGTAGCTGTAGAGACTGGTGAAGTCTTTGTGGAAACTATAGAGACAAAAGTTCAAGGCACATCTGATGTTTTGTGTCCTTGGCTGTTCGATACCGAGGTGGTGTGGGATTTGGAAGTGTTTCTCTATTGATTTGTTTGTTTTGCGTGAGGCAGCGTCAGAGGAGGAAGCTCTGAGGGCGAGCCCTGATTAATCTCCTAACAGGGGTGGCTCAGGTAGCCAGGTGGAAGGCCAAGGAGAATCAGATCCGGGTTGTGAGCTCTACAGACTAGAAGCACTGCATTAAGAATCAATACTGCATGTCTTTCCAACCTTTGCCTCTCTGTTTTTAGAGACAGAAGTTGCAGGTTATTATTTGGAAAATAAGTTAAATAATGCTCACTTTGTGTTCACTAGTGATCACTTTTAATTATTGCATTCTGAAAGTTCAAATGCTGAAATCGTCTACAGCTCAAAAAATCTAATCCTAATCTACAGTATGACAGTTTTGGCTGAAATGCAAAATGTCCCCGTCACATTCATCACAAATGTCAAGCAACAGCAACGAGAATAAGCCTAGACAATTGCACCAATCAGCCAGGGAACCTCTTTATATGCAGTTCATTTGACCTTTTGGAGTTATCGCTGTTCACATGCAAAGATTGTACCACTTTAGGAAATAAATATCTCCCGACTAGTCTTTGATTCATTATTGTTGCAAATGCAGGTCACACTTTTGTCGGTGAAAGTTCCTCTGACTGTCTCAATGAGCAGCGGTAAGAGCTCAGCACACTGCAACTAAATAAAACACCTGCAAATAGACACAATCTGACAACACGTGCAGCCCAACAAAACATGTCGCAGATACAGAAAACACAGTACGCTGCAAGGTGTTCTCTGAATTTATAGAGGAGTAGTTAAAAATGTTGGGAAATCGATTAATTCTTTCTATTGCCACTCTCATATCTGTACAATAAACATGAAGCTTGAGCCAGGAAATGGTTATCTTAGCGTAGCATAAAGACTGAAAGCAGGGGGAGGCCTGAGTCTCTCATAAGATAAGAAAAATGACACAGTCCAAGAATTAATCCAGCTACTGGCTTCACTGTTGTACTGTGGTGATACAAAGAACTTATAGCTACCTGACACCAGGATGAAAGATTATAATTCGACACACAGTCTCCAGAGTAATAATTTCATATATGGCATCCACACAGTGGTGGTTTTCTTTGAAATGTGGATGCTAACAATCTTTGCTGGACACCTCCTGCCTGTGATCCTTGTCTGATCTGTTGCATCTGCAGTGATGACACGTCTTAGCACACAGGGCAGGAACAAACAGTGGGCTTTGCAAGTGGGCGTATCCTTCACCAATCAATACTGAAGACATACTTTTGTACTTGATCTCTCGTGAACCTGCTGGATTCAAGATTCAATTTGGTCAGATTAGATGTGTTTTTTTTTTTTTTAATGTATGAAATAAAATGTGCATTCAAGTGACACTCTAGATCACTCAGTATGTCTGTTTACACTTAATTTAAGGTCAAATATAGCACTTAAGCCTATTTACTCTCTCCTGGGGTGAAAAAAAAAAGGCACAGATTGTTTTCATACAGAATCTGTGCTCGGACTCTTGGAAAACCTTGAGAAAATAAATGCATGCAAGCAGTATGTTTGAGGGGAAGGCATGTTGTGGAAGCAAGACGCTGATCTCTCTCTGCTTTCTCAGAACGTCTGCAGCACTCTGTGGTGCTCCGTGGGAACAACCTGCCACTCAAAGCTGGATGGGGCTGTGGACGGGACCAGTTGTGGTGAGGACAAGGTAAGTGAGCACAAAAGGGACTGAACATGGGGGCCGTGATGAGGCTGCCAAATCTTTTGTCAGCATTTGATTTCTAATGGAAAGGGCTTTTTTTCATTTGAGTCTTTTCTGTTTGCACTATTTATTTTTGAGAATTGCATAGAAGAGACCAAAAGAGTCAACACGTGGAAACATGACTTTTGGAACCTCTGACTCTGACTATCCCCACCCTGCAAATATGGTTGTGTCAGACTGCTGTGAGACCACGTTTTTCAATTCAAAGTGACTCATGTGAAGAGAAAACTGTAGGTATTACTCAAACAGCATTATTTAATATCATAATAAGTTATAATGATTGCACTGTTTCCCTCAGCAGCAACACATTAGCAGGGTGAAATGAGTGAAGTGAGCACTCTAACACCACCAATCACCATGAAATGCATTTAAGCTATAAGTTTCTTCTGGCAGAGCAATTAGTTAACATATTCCTGCATTTCCGGAGGAGAGAGTTCAGTGCAGGTTTTACAGTAAGTCAGCCGTATCCTGTCTCGTGGTTCAGTTAATAAATGACAAAAACAAAAAGTTACAGTCAGTTTGGATTCACTGTGTGTAATAGCACGTCCCCTTGCTCCCCTGAGAGTCAGTGTTTTAGTTTATGCATACAGTGTATACATTTTTATTCTGTTATTAGGTTAATGTCCACTGTACAACACTGCACTGCACTACTATTTTTCGTTATTGCAATATGCAAATAAAAACTACAGCCCTGCTACAGTTACAATAACAGAAAGTAAAACAATAAATGGGCCCAGTGAAACTTAAACAGTATCTCTTCAGCTTTAGTGGGAAATGTAAAGAAAAAGAAAATGTATAAATGTCTGGTATACTGTTGGGTCAGAGATGTAAAAGACAATGCTACATCCATGTCCTGTCAAGTACACACAAGCAGATGAAGCTCAGCGTGTCTAGTTATTAAAGATGTAAAGTTTGCTGGGTTTTTTTAACAGTGGTGTTTCAATGGAGAGTGTGTATCAGTTGGAAATCAGCCAGAGAGTGTAAATGGTGGCTGGGCATCGTGGAGCGACTGGTCGGCCTGTTCGAGGACGTGTGGGGCTGGAGTCCAGAATGCCCACAGAGACTGTGATAACCCTGTGTAAGTTTTCCTCTTCAGCAAAAATACTTGTTTTTAACTCTTGTTTTACAGTAAATTGATGTTCACTACCATACTAATGTGTTCTTTTAATATCTGATAAACATAAACATAACGTCTCTGTCGTAGAGCCATAGGTTAAAAAAACTGTACTTATATAATAATTTCAGTCCGTAATGTGTAATGTGCTCTCTCTCTCTCTAGAAGAAGGCATAACTTTTAACACATTTCATCTACCTCTCACTCGCCAGCACTAGACGGTATAAGTGTCCAAATTAGAAGCAACAAAATCACAGATGTTACAGAATCAGTGTAAATGTTTGCACAAAAAGTTTTATATTTTTTTGCAAATTTGAAATTCATTTTTATCAGTGGAGCCAAGCATGTTAAATGAACAAACATTTGGAAAAAAACTGAAGTGAGAGATTATTTGCCACCTTAATAAGTAATAGTGTAACAGTAGTTTGGAAAGAATTCACACAGCCTTAACCTTTGCCAGATAATGCATATATAAAGAATCATGAACTTATTTTACCAAATCATCACAAAGTTTTAAACATAAAAATCGATGAGAAGCTCTGAAACAACGTCTTTTTCTACCCTGCAGCCCAAAGAACAAAGGGAAGTATTGCCTGGGTGAGCGACGGAGGTACAAGATCTGTAACACCACACCGTGTCCTCCTGACATGCCCACCTTCAGAAACATCCAGTGCAGTCACTTCGACAGCATGCCATACAAGGGCAAGTTCTTCAAGTGGGAAGCAGTCATCAACAGAGGTGAGCAAGGTGTGACAGTATTTGAGCTTAACTTAATTTAACTTACCAAGAGCGCCTTTGGCTGTTATTGTACGATATTCATCTTTATCATGGTGGCTTTTTTTTTCTTCTGTTAAATATCTTTTAAATCTATCTCAGTAAATCCCTGTGAGCTGCACTGCCGTCCTCTGAATGAACATTTTTCTGATAAGATGTGCGACGCCGTCATTGATGGGACGCCGTGCTACGAGGGCAACAAAAGCAGAGATATGTGCATCAACGGCCTCTGTAAGGTATCAGTACTGTGGCTAGTATTCCTCATCTTTTCTGAGAAATAAATAACTTCCAACTCGCTCTCCTCTCCTGTGTTTTATCTGTCTCCTCTCCTTCCTAGAATTTCTGCTTCATTTCATGGTATTGCCGCTTTGTTAGTCATGCAGTAAATTTCATTGACCCTCACCTTGTTTTCTCTGCAGCGTGACTGTTGTACGTTTGACATTCTGCATGAAAATAAGCTTGTTGATAGAAAAACGTGGTGGCTGTTATCTCTTTGCTCTTGCCTATCACCCCGGGCCAAAATGCCAGTCACTGATACAGACACTGTTTGGATACTGAGTGGACAGCAATCACAGACTTTGGGCCCTGATTTCATGACATTTTGTGACATTTTTGTCAGGCACCCCTGTGTTCTCCACCTTACCTTCCCCATTCTGTGTTTTAAAGAGGCGCTCCCAACATTAAAGGCAAAATCACTATTTTTTTCTTCAACAAAATACACTACAGCTACAGAATCAAGAAGCTTCACTTCTAAAAACTATTGTCCAAAGACTTTTTCCACTGCTGCTTTTTGTTAATTTGAATTACCTCTTACACCTTAAACTGCACCACAGGGGAGCAGCATGGGGTGTGGCATTAACGGTAAAGCAGCACAGAACAATATTTAAGTATTATAGTGATTTATTTATTTATTTTTTTTTTACTTACTCGCACCTCCTGCCATATCTACATAAATATATGTGTGTGTATATGTGTGTGTATATATATATATATATATATATATATATATATATATATATATATATATATATATATATATGTGTGTGTGTGTGTATGTGTGTATATATATATATATATATATATATATATATATATATATATATATATATATATATATATATATATATATATATATATATATATATATATATATATATATATATATATATATATATATATATATATATATACGTATGTATATATATATGTATAGACATAAGTTGCAGCATAATATCTGTTATGTAATTTTGTCTTTGTTACGAAATCACTGGTTATTTGTTCTGGATAACATTTTGTTGCTTTGCTTCATGGAATTGATTTGAGTGTGTGTGTGTGTTGCAGAATGTGGGCTGCGACTACGTGATCGAGTCCAGCGCTGTGGAGGATCGCTGCGGGGTATGTCATGGTAACGGCGGCTCTACCTGTACGACTGTGAGGAGGACGTTTGAGGACAGTGAAGGACTCGGTATGTTTCTTACTCATTTTGGTTTGCCAGAAGGCCGTTTTCACAGAGCATATGTCGACACGTCACAGCAGGAAAACCACAGGCATAAATAATAAAACAAATCATGGCTGAAATCCATCATGGAGACTCGGGGGGCTTTTCGTTTGGCTAATGATGTTCCTCTTCCCTCACTTGTGTGTCATCCTTGGGTCTTAGCTCTTCCCAACGGGGATGCAAGAGAGAGACGTGAGGAAGAGACACATGTTCGGAGGAACTTTGTTTACTGAACAGGGCATCCTTGTGCGCCCCAGTATCATTTCTCACGATTCACAGCATCTCAACAGTCAAATGTGTAGATATAAAGAAGCAGCAGTTCAATATTCCAGGAAGCCTCTTTTCTTTCTTTGTCTTCAACTTTATTTGTGCACTGTATACATATCAGGTTATGCTTCAGTTCCACTTACATAAAAAATGTCCTTTAGCTTATGTAGACATTGGACTGATCCCAGAGGGAGCCTGGGACATCCGCATTGAGGAGGTGGCTGAATCTGCGAATTTCTTAGCGTTACGAAGTGACAACCCCAACAAGTATTTTCTGAATGGCGGCTGGACGATCCAGTGGAACGGAGATTACAAGGCGGCTGGGACAGTATTCACCTATGAGAGGACAGGACACCTGGAGAACCTGACGTCTCCCGGGCCCACCATGGAGCCACTGTGGATTCAGGTAGGATTAACAGCTTAATTTAAGATAAGATAGGACAGCACTTTATTTATCCTGACAGATATTCGTGTGTAGCAGTTGCAATGCAAAGTAGGAAAATAACGTATAGAGGCTAAGTATCAACAAAATAAACTAAATAAAGAATAAAGATTACATGTAAGGTGCAAAACCAAACATGCACAATGACAGAAATGAGACATGGTAACAGAAAAAATTATAAATATTCATTTAAACTGGATAACGGTAAATGCTAACCTAAAATGTACGTAATGTGAGGAAATACAGAGGTTGATTTTAGGGTGCTATCCAGAAACATACAAAATTTCAAGATGCAAACGGTTTAACTGTGGTGATCATAAATATCTGCATAATATTTGCAAATGTTAAGGTTAAAATTCAGATTTACACAATTTTCAGTAACTGCTTTACTTTGTGTTGTTCTGATGCATACAAAACTGTTGTGTGGAATGAATGAATTTTTGATTCTCCTCTCATGGCTCTTCAGAGGTGGTGGAAACCAAAAAAGAAACATGCACAAGAGACTTTTAGTTCATGATTAAGTTCGCCAGTTCCTGAGAATATTTTGCTAAGACAGACTGAGCGTTTTCTGTATATATTCCACAATTGTCTTGTGTGCTACAGCTTCTCTTTCAGGAGACCAATCCAGGAGTGCGGTATGAGTACACAATCAGTCAAATTGTCTCAGAGGAGAACGACATCGCTGCCTCAGTTTTCTTCTGGAAATACGGTTCATGGGCTGAATGCAGTGTTACCTGTGGAGCAGGTAAGAGAAACAACTTGAGCTTTTTCCAACGTTACGTTGGACAAAGAAAGAGCGAGAGTGGTCTGTCAGGCTGGTAAATCTTTGACTCTTAATTTTCCTCAGCAGCAGACTGTATTTCAAGTGTGACCTCAGTCTGTATTTTATTGCTAAACTTCATTTTCTTGTAGCTGAAATGCAAACATTAGCAGTAATATGATATACATTTTATTTTAACTCTCCATTCTTATGCAGTGTTCTGCCTTTGACATGAGAGGAGAGGAAAGGTGCAACAAGATGTGAGTTTCATCAAAATGACTGAAGGCGAGGTTTATCTGAAGACTAGTCAGAAAGCAAAGCTAAAATGTGTGATGGAAATTTATAAAAATGTCATAAATATGTTAAATAATGATATCAGACGGTTAAACCTTTGACCATTTTAATTATAAATCAGGAGGCTAATGCTTGACAGACAAGTATTCAAAGAAGTATCACAGTAACATTTATATTTTTTGATACATTAACATATTGAAGAGGTTACAAAGAGAGGTAATTAATTACAGCTGCCTGATCGATCCTAACCAAAGTTGGTGAACAGTTTTATGTGCAATTTGAGAATTGCACAAACCTTTACATGTACAAGTTGAAATGATGAGGAAAAAAAAGAACAGCACTCTCGTCCAAAACTTTAATCTTCTCTTTTAGTATTTTATTAATGCAGGCTTTTTTTTTCATCAAAAATCAGATGTTTTCTAACACAGTTGCTCATGCAGTGGATGAAAGTACAGTACAATCACCACTGAGCAGAAAAAAGGATGTGTCAATAATTAATGATTAAGTAGACTGGAGACTGCAGGTCTACATGTCTGTATTGAGCCATTAATCAAGTCGGCCTTCCATCAGGAGCCCTGCAGTGCCATGTTTTGTTCTGTCTGATCTACCAAAAGAGATGAGAGTTTTGTCCTGGGCGATGGACATTGAAGATCAATTAGGCGCTTTACAAAGTGAATGAAAGGAAAATGTTGAAACTGTTAGCTCGTTCTGGTGGAGAAATATAGGATTTGAAAGCTCGTCCCATGTGGCTGAGCAGTAAGCCTTTTTTGAAACTAGCAGTGCATAAAAGAGAATTCAAGACGCTTCACACACTGTCACCGTCTTTGATGTTTACTTTGTCGATCCGTTTGCTCGATCCGAGTGCCAACATAAATCTAACCAGACTTATTCATGGTAAATATTTGGACACCAGATTTACATCAACAGATACAACAAATGCATGTGTTACTTTAAAACGCGCCTGCAAATTGACTTTTGATTCATTTTTCACCTACTATGGACCTTCAAAATATAATCTGATACTGTATACTTGAAATTACTCCAAAAAAGTGACATACTGAACACAAATCACAGTGCATATAAACCGCTGGCATGTAATCTGTCAATAACTGCTCCACTGGCATTATCATGCTATTTGGTTTTACATAATTGCATCTTTTCTCTGTTACTGCTACCTGACTGTTTTCTGAAACAGATGTCATTCTCATCCAAAAAGGAGCAAAAAACAGAAAAAACAGTGCGTCTTGTGTGAATATTATTTTATTAGTCCAGTTCATCAGGTTTTAAAGCTTATCTGAAGTTCACCTCACTCTGTTGACGTCGTCTCACTTGAAGCTCTGTTTGCAGAGTTTATAGTCCGTTTTGCCCTCCACTTAACATCCCCCATCTTTAACATATTTTTTGATCTTCCTCCATTTCTTTGCCTTTCTGTGCAGAATACAGTGTAAACTAGCAAGGCATAGTGGTTCTGTGTATTTACTCAGTTATTCAGTAAGCACCTCTTTCTGACCGCCAAGACTAAAACATCTGTGTATGTTGGTGGAAATGGGTTTTATGTGTGGGCTGGGAAGTCATCAAAAATTCAAAAAGTCTGCTTTGTGAGTCGCTCTGGAGTGCACAGAGTTGGATACAGGTTTAGAGGTGAAGTTTTTTTCTACTTTAAAAGAGCCATAGCTGTATATTTCCCAGCAGCATTGGCGGAGTGAGAAATACCTGCTTTTGTGGCCAGATTGCACTGTTGAAACATGTATTTTCAACCTCATCTGTGTAAACACTGGCTTTAGCACCCATATATAATGGAGCATGAAACAGTTTTTCCTTATATAAAGGAAAAATCCCAATGTTCCCGCAAGTAAACAGTGGGTAGATGTTTTCTTACTTCTCTGTTTCCATGTATGCAGAACAGGGTTTTACCCACATTTAAAATGCATTAGACCCAAACATCCTCCACAGTGTGAGCTCACAGAACATTATTTGTACAAGTGTCCATAAATTCAGCCCCAAAACACCATGAAATATACGTGTTTTCCTGCATTTTCTCTCCCTTCTTTTTCTTTTTCTTTTCGTCTCCATCGCCCCTTCAATCAAACAAAGCTGTCTTGTCCTTTAAGAGTTGTCTTTGAAGGTGTAAATTAGTTATCAGACACCCATTGTGGCCCTCAGGAGGCCCTGAGCAGAGGGCAAGCAGAGGTGAGAGGTGTCACCTGCTCTGATGTGGTGGAAATCCCCTCAGGAGGGCAGGAGTAATTATGGAGAGAGCTATCACATCTGCCACAGCCTTAGGAGACAAGCCGCATTGTGTAGTGCTTTGTGTAATGCTGTCTGAAAGCTAAATGTGATATCTCAGTGTGGTAGATACAGAAATATATTTCTGTATTTACTAGTCTTATTTTAGATGGAAATTTAGACTTTGCTCAGGAAAAAAGGAGGGACATTGATTTGTGAAGTTAAACATCTTGAAACATGTGGTGTGCATTAATATTTGTACATTAAACAGATGCAGTTGGTTTAATGTGTATGTTTATTTGGTGTAATGTTAATTCTGGTTGGCTCTTTTTCAGTCAGCTGCCAGGTGCCCTATAGGTACCACAAGCTCTTCGGTCACAAAAGCTTTTCTCTCCTCACACTGGTATTCCAGGTGTTCAGAGGAAGATTGTTCACTGTGTGGAAAAGACAACTGGGATAGTGGAGGAGCACTTCTGTGACCCCGTAACCCGACCTGACAATAACCAAACCAGCTGTAACAAGGATCCATGTCCAGCCATGTGAGTTTCCCTTCCAGACATTATTCACAAAATGACCCCATCAGTATTTGCAGGCATCTCTGAGGGATAAAGACACTTATTTGTCAACACTTGCAGGGAAATCCCTGTTGTGTGCATGGAAGCAAATGAAGTTACTTAACGGGTGGAGTGTTTTATTTTTGTTCAGGAAAAAACATGCCATTGGATTTACAATTTGACAGTTGTAAAAGAGTAATGTAAAAATAAACTATATTTCCAATAGTGCATTGCTTTCTTTAAAATAATGTCAATTTTATAGCTGGTTATATTATGAGAAAGATAACATACTTTGCTGTATGCTTGGTTATAATATCTTAAGACAGCCTATATTATAATAGAATATAAATGTTTCATCCTCAAGCATTTACCATTTCAGACAGGAGAAAAATAATACTAAACTGCTTTTAAACTACGTGAAGGGTCATTGAGTAAGTTATTGTGTATATCAGTCTCTGTCAGCCAAAGAAATTGAAACAATATTGAAAGGTCAGTGACAATTTATATAACATAAATATACTGGAGTAAGATTTTCAGAACAGTGACAGCAAGTAAAATGATCATATGTGCCACAGAAATGTGTAGTGAGGAGGTAATCACACATCAAAAAACAATGATAATAAGATTTTATTTCATTAGATTATTATAGCATCTTAAAATGCAAATCGCTGAGAGAATATATGTTGGACTGGAGCATGCTAGAAAACATGAAATACTTGTTGTTATTCTTCTATTTAATCACAACTCTGTACCTCCCTGAGTCACTGACACATCTGCAGGTGCAGTTTTTTGACCTGCTGTTGTTCGATTACTATGATTAGCATTTATTGAACTCCATGGAGGAGCTCTTGAGGACATGAAGAAGAGAAAGACAAATTACAGTTATTTTGAAAGCATAATTACTTCACATCAGGTGCAGATTCTTTCATTGGGGATTGAAGGGAAGGATAAAATAGCCGGCTCAACACAGCTGGCAGGCTGCTACAACCGAGATCAAAGAATCATCGATCTTCAGATGTATTTTCTCCCCTTTTATTGCATCTAAGTGCAGCTTATTAACTTCTGGTAGTAGCAGTAATGAATAGTACTTTTTGGTAAATTGATTGGCACTGGCTCTTTTGCTACAGAGGCTATAGTAGCGTCAGAAGCTTAAGCCATCACCCACTCTTTCTGTGGATGTTTTAAGTGTCGAATTTATGTGACATTTCAAATAAGAACTTCTCAATGTATATTATATTGATGATTTTTATTTTCAATGTCACTGGTGATCTTTCATTCCCACGCAGAGGCACACACATGAACTGCAAGGAAACAATGCGTGTCCACGTTGCTTAGCAATATTGTGTTTTCATAAAGTGATCAGATACATTAGTGCTATTACAAATCAATCATTTCAGGGGTTTCAGGGAGTTGTGTGTAACTGTTAAACTAATTTGTGTTTACCTAATTTTCTGTGCATAGCCACAGTTTATTTTGCATCCAACCAACAGCTATTTCGACACTGCTCAGTACTTGCAATGCAGCCCAGCCTGCAGTGTTTTCCTTAAAAACACCATTTTGTAATTAATCACAGGGAAATTCTCACTTGCTGCCACCAAATATAATATAATTAATAATGAATTTCTAAGTGTTAAGTAATTCTGAGTTTTGCACCAAACACATAAGTAACATATTTGACCTCCATGGACACATAAACATTTAGCAAAAAGTATCAATTTTTTCCCCTCTGTGTTTTTATCTCCCTCTTAGAAACCCTGTAATAATTGCTTTTCATTTGTGTTTGTCTTTGCAACTGCATAGTCTATCTCTTGGCAGCTGAAAAAGTAAATCAGGTGCTGACATGTTTGAAAACACTTAACATTCAAGTAAAGGAAAATTACAGACATTGCTGTTGACCTGGAACGACACCCCGAAGACACAATGTGGACATCGTGTCCTGGGGGACACTAAATTTGCAGTACATTTGCACAGCACTAAAATATGTTCATTTTTCATCACAAGTGTACCGTTCAACTGGAAATGTTTGCATCTTTTGTGTCTGTGTGTGTAGATGGTGGGTTGGGGAGTGGCAGAAATGTTCAGCGAGCTGTGGGAGTTCAGGCCTGACTAAAAGGACGGTACTCTGCATCCAGGCAGTCAGCGTTGAGGAACAGAAAGCCCTGCAACCCAGCGAATGTGAACACATTCCTAAACCTGAGTCACTATCATCCTGCAACATGCACATCCCCTGTCCAGCAGACTGGACCACTGGCAGCTGGTCAAAGGTGAGTCTGGGTTGCGATATGAGTTTCTGGTTTGGAGGTAATTGTTTCAAAAGAAAATAAAAACGCATTTTTTTCTTCATGTGAAACATTTTTACAACTACTCTAATATTTTCTGAAATGTCTTGCTGTGAAAGAAGGGGGTAAATTATGTAGTCATCATGGATAAAGCCGTTGATGCTCTTTTCTTTTAAGTACATTTGTGGTGATTATGATGATCCCCTGACTTTGCCTTGCATGCCACCAGCTGGTTGACATCTGTGGTTGGAGTGAACTATGGGAGGGATTGCCCTGAAATTTGGTCCACGCATTTATGTCCCTCTTAGAATAAATTGCAGTAACTTAACTACTCATCTAGCGCCATCATCAGGTCAAGATTTAAATCTGTCCAGTGCTTTGGTTTATTACGACATACCTGCAAAACTAGTGACATTCCCATGAGCCTCTGCTGCTCTTTGTGTTCAGGGTTCAGTCTCATGTTGGCACTATGTTAGCATGCTGATAGCTCATAGCACCACTGAACAATTTCACAGAGTTACAGATATGACTGTAGACTCATTGTCTTGGTTATCTGTGGTTTTGGCCATGATGACTCACAGTCCAGAGTAAATAAAGACGATCAGGCTTTTTCCTTCAAAGCTGATTTAAATAGACATGCACAATGAATTTGGGATACCAGAATCACAATTAAAAATTGCTACGTTATTAGTAATTTGGCTTGCTTAAACCAGGTTACCTTATATTGTCGTTATGCCGTCCCTCAAGCACTCCTTGAGGAGTAAAACTTTTTTTTTCTCCCGAAGGTCCTCATTTCACCTCTCTTTTTCCTTTACTGTATTTCTATATGAGAAAAAATGTAGGACTAGAGTGTGAAATACTTGTTCTTGTTCTTCTTGTTCTTGTTCCTGTTCTTCTTTATCTGTCAGTCATTTAAAACTCTTTGTCTCCCTGAGCCATGTCTGGATGTCTGTAAGTGCATTTTTCTGGCCTGCTGTTTATTAAGCATTGAGCATTTCTATAACTCCAAAGAGGAGCTCTTGAGGACATGAAGGATTCTTCATTTTTACAACTGCTCTTTGATCATATTTCTGTTTTTCAAAGTCTTTCAGAATTAAAGACAACTTATAGTAGTTGTTTTTTATCAGATGTGGTTTCTTTCAGTGAGGGTCGACAGGAGAGGTGAAATAACTGCCTGGATGGAGCTGGCGGGTTGTTTCACGGAGATCAAAGAGTCAGCAATCTTCAGACATTTTTCCTCCCACACATTTTATTGTACCTAAGTGCAGCTTATTAACTTGTGATAGTAGCAAAATGAAATGGAACTATTTCATGTTCCATTTCCTCCCAGAACAGGACTTTTTGGCAACTGCTGCTACAGATGCTCCAAAAAATGTACACACCTTTCTTGTATCGTATTGCAATATATTTATTTATTTTTTTAAATTCTTAAATTTTGTTCACTTTATATCAACTTTTTACTCTCAGTTTTAAAAGCATGCATCTGTCCTAACTACAATCTGATGTTGTGTCTTGCTTTCTGTGCAGTGTTCGCTGTCTTGTGGAGGCGGAGTACGTCGTCGTAATGTAACCTGCTCTAGAAACACGGCTGTTGACTGTGACCCCCAAAAGAAGCCCAACGCTGTCACTACCTGCAACGTCCAGGACTGTCCGCAAGTAGTGGATAATTTTGGCGGTATCGACTTGTCTGGAAGTGGCTGGTTGAGCAAAGAAGTGCTCAATGAAATTAACTCCATACCTGACGTCAAACCTCCTCCCAAACACAGCACCACTCGAGCCCAGCCAAGAAATCAGAATAACCTTAATGACATTGTCGAGGGAGATTTTCACTACCACAACAACATTGAAAATATTGATCACTCTCTGGAAACCAGCGTTCAAGTAGATGATTTTTACTATGACTATAACTTTATCAACTTCCATGAAGATTTGTCAGATGACTTTGAAAGTGATGAAAAAGATCCAGGGGACAATCACGGATTCGGTGCTCCACAGGAGGTCAAGCCAACCCTCAGTGTGAAAGAAAATGCTTACGTAGAAACTACAAGAACTCCCAGAACAAGTTCAGTCATTTCTACAGTTTCAAAGGCCACAGACTACACTTTGAAAACTGAAGAGCCAGGGAACAAAAATCTGGACACTATGAAGGGCAATGGAAATGCAGCAACAAAGGAATCTGTACAAATGGAATCCGAAAAACTGGAGGACTTTTATTCTGAGGATTATCTTCTTCCTGTGTCTACCACTCGCTCACCACCATTGCCTGCAACTCAGCATTCAAAAACTCTAGAAGAGCAACATGACAATCTGTGGTGGCCTGAAAACATTAGCACAGTGCCTAGTCTGGTTCTCACTACAAAGGAGCCTTCACAGGATGTGAAAGTGGGACAATATGGGGAGGAGGCTGAAAATAACTATCACAGTTTTACTGAGGAGGAAAATCGTTTTGAGCATGTCACTGTGACTCCAAAACATGCTGCTCCCACTACTGGACATAAAACCACTATTAACCCCGTTGTTGCCACGAAAATGAGTATTCAGGAGAAGGAGGAACATGATGGGCACAGTTACAATGAAAAAAGTACACTAGGTCCAGATATCTCTGCTGTCCAAGAAGATAAAGAGAGTCCAGAGCCTTTAAGTTCTCTTTCTCCAGAAACTGTATTTCAGGTTAAGACTGAAGTCGAACTGGAAAAGAGTGATTCAGAATTACCTCACACAACCACTCGGTCAACAATATTTCCAACTGCCTCCACATCGGATGAGACTAATTTTAACCAAGGAAATGCCACTGATCAGTATTCATGGGATACTGATCTTGACCTCAGTACAACCTCACTTCCTGCCTCTGAGACTTCCACTTTTCTCCCCACTCCCTTTATGCTAATCTCAGGTAACCAAGAGGCCTCCGATGACTCCATATCATTAACTGGAACAGAAATCATACCTCCTACAAACCTCGAAGGAGACACTCAGCTTTCTGCCACTGATTTCCTGCCAGCTCCAACGAAACAGACTTCGACAGAAACTGCCTCCACTGAGAGAACTGGAACAGACTCCACACCCCGAGCTCTGTCCATTGATTTAGCTGATTTTGACTACAATGAAATTGTCATTCCCCCGATGGTGAGGAGCGGCTCTAACGGTGATCCTTGGCCTTCATACCAGCTTCCAACAAACACAGCAGCCGCTCCTGAACATAGCACAATAGCAGCACAGTTCATGGAATTACCAACACCTGCTGCAGCAATATTGCCAACCCATCCACCTATTATGTCGCCACCCCCAGTGCCAACATTTGTCCAAACTTCAGCTTCCACACAAGTCGCTATCACTGCCTACTGGGTAACCGGCAATTGGAGCACTGTGAGTCTGCATTAATCCACACATCCCGGTGTTGTGTACTGTAATGGTGAAGCTCAGCTGTGTTCTGTTATTTTTGTCACCGTTTGCTTTTATCGTGCAGACACAGCAACTAGTCTTTAGTAACTAGCACACTAACTGAATTCTTTGGAGACACCATTTGACCTAGAGCTAATGCAGCTAATGTCAGTTTATGTAATGCATTTTTTATGGCACATTTGAGAGATGGTTGCTTCAGCTCACACCCCTGCTGTGTTGTACATAACAGTTGAAAAATTTGCGTTTATTTGCATATCATGAAAATGCTTGAAGCCTGACCACAGAAGAGATAAAGAAATGTCAGAATTTCACATGACTTTGCATTGTTATCAGTTAAGTATTTTGTACATTCATCCCTCAAATCCCAAAGTGTAAGCAGTGTCCTCATTTGTGGGCAGTGCTCCACCAGCTGTGGTCTGGGTGCCATCTGGAGGACTTTGGCCTGCAGCACTGGCTTAGACTCTGACTGCGATCTGGCCAAGAGGCCCGCGCCAGCCCAGCGATGTTATCTGCGCCCCTGCTCCACATGGAAAGTTGAAGCATGGAGTAAGGTGAGACTACTAATTACATACTACCCTACATATATACTACCAAAATCAGTGGTTAAAATGGTTATTGCGAGATTTTGTGTAAATTCACTTCGAAAGGTGTGTTTTTTCAAATCCTGTCATGAAATGGATTTGTGTGTTCATTTGCCTGCAGCATGGCGATAGCAGTATTGGTCGGTCCACCATGTTGGTGCAGACTGATTAATTACAACAACTATCAAATGGATTGCCATGAAATTTGGCACAGACATTCATGATCCAGAGAGGATAAATCCATTGACTTTGGTGATCCCCTGACTTTATCTATCACTATGAAGTCACAGTGAGGTTGAGGTTTGTGTGATGTGTGTATGTCATGACAGTCAAAAATATTCCATATTCCATTGATAAAGATATCTATGTTTCCTGGAGAAGAGAATAAACATTGAGATTTTTTATATAAAACTGAAAAATAATGAGCCCTAAATAAGATAAACTGTCCTGGGTAAGTGAGATGGTCAGACAGATAAGAAGTGCTTTTTGTGCAAAAATTCATTTGACAGGATTTTCTTGTTATAAATATTTACAGTTATCAGTCCTATACGGGTTTTAGGTTATCCAGATGAAGTAAGTCAGAGCCAGCTGGAACTGTGTGTTTGGTGCTGAAAACATTTTGCTCCTCATCCATCACCTCAGCTGAGTTCACATGAGTGAAGCTTCATAGATGAATTATGATACTCATTAAAACCACACGTCAGATCCGGTTGCCTCTGACTCACTTCTATGGGATGAAAGTAGAAGCTGTTTGAATAATAATAATCATCATTTCTTAGTGCTCCAAAAATTGTGAAGGCGGCATTAAATCACGAGAGGTCCAGTGCTTCGACATGCGGGATCAAAGGCCCCTACGACCTTTCCACTGCCGAGCCATGTCCTCCAGGCCACAAACCCAACTGCCCTGTAACCTCCAACCATGTCTCGACTGGTACACCTCATCTTGGGGTCAAGTGAGTAATATAAAGCAAACAATGAGAGACATTACATAAAAAATGCAGTGGTGTATTCTATAATTTCTGAAGAGGATAGGAAACATGCTCTTTGAGTATTATGCTCAAATTTCATTTGTACTGAATGGTGTATGGTGTTGAAATAATTTTTAATAGATTTCTGAATGCATTTCTTCTTATTTTCCTACTTTAGATATTTATTCTCATTCATTATCTTGCAGAGATTTTGATGTTGGTTGGTCTTTTTCATTATATTAATGTTGTGTATTAATGGTCTTCTGGCTTTCAAGTAAGTGGGAGGTTCTGAAATTAAATTGTGTGCAGCTGAGCAGCACTGCTTCCCTGAGATATAATGTCGGAAAAGAAAACCCAGGAGACAGTCAATTATTCAGCATTCAGTACTGTCATGAAAAATATAATGTGGATATGGTGGCATATTACTATGAAAAGGTTGCTGTTAAGAAGTCTTACATTTCAAAGCATCCCAGATGTATTTGAACTCACCAACAAGTGAGACATCTCAGAACAATCTGTGCTCTCTGTTGAACTGAAAGTATATAAAGTATGTGCAACTCCGTGTTTACGTTGTACTCAAATGAACAAATAACAGTGGTGTCTTGTGAAATTCAAAGAACTGATGCAATGTATGTGAATATGTGTCTGAATGTGTGAATGTTTGTGAACATGAGAACACATTATAAAGTGCTCTGATGGGTGAGATAGAAGTCCATTTAACAGCCTCTTTATTCATAGGACACATGGGTCATATGTCTGTCATTATGTATGTGTGTGTGTTACTAAGTGCTCTGAGGTGTGTGGAGGAGGTGAGCAGCAGCGTATAGTCGCCTGTCCAGAGACAGATCGATGCAACGGGGACCGTCAGCCCAGCAACATCCAATCATGTAATAGCCAGCCTTGTGCTCAGTGGCTTACTGGATCTTGGGGACAGGTACACCACACGTACACACACACGTACTCACAAAATGGGTCAACCCAAGAGAGAATAATGCAGCATGATGTATGAGTTATAGACCATTTACATGAAGAATGTAATTCCCCAATTTGATTTAAACATTATTAACCAGGGACAAAGAATCTAAATTACATTTTTACATGTTGCATACAAACCCATAAATAATTCAAATATCCATCTCACCGTTCTTTTTATAAAACTTATTTTATTCAGGGTCACGAGATAATTCAGTACTGACTAATTATGTTATTAGTGTATAACAGAGAAATATGGTTTGTGCTGGCTAAGAGAATTTAAATTTACTGCACTGATAACGGTCTGGACTGGTAACGGTAATACTTTAGGTTTAATACTATATGCTCTATACTTTACAAATCCAGAGCACATTTTCAGCCCTGAAACTGAAATGACATTAAGTTTCGGTCATCAGTTATTAGTCTCTGCATAAAGAGCCTACTGAACCCATTGCCCTGTCAGTCTGTGTCATAATTAATTTAAGAAAAGAAGAGAAGGGTCTGGACTCATTGTTAACATTGTAATTATCACAATAATGAACAAAATTACTAAATATATGTAAAGTTTGGACAATCTAAAACTACAGTATAAAGATCGTATGTGGGAATTACGCACAAAAGATGTTTTTCTCTGCAGTGTTCAGCATCTTGTGGTGGCGGAGTGCAGCGTCGGCTCATCAAGTGTGTGAACACGAAGGCTGAAACACTCGAAGAAGTGGATGGAGCTCAGTGTAACCACGAGCCACAGCCTGAGAGTGACCAGAAGTGTAACCTACAGCAATGTGAGAGCGCCCCCTCTGGTGAGTAAATCAAATGAAGACAAACAAACCATCACTACTATATGAATGCACTTGTCCTGCACTTAAGTACAATTTTGAGATACTTGTACTTTCTATTTTATTATGCTTTATATTGCTACTCCATTAGTGTTTGGAAGGTAATATTTTTACTCTGCTACATTTATTTTGACAACAACAGTCACTAGTTACTTATCAGATTATTAATGCAACATATAAATCAAACAGTAAATTATGATGTATTATTATTACGAATTAAAATACTCAGCAGTTCAAATGAGCTGTCTGATGCTAAGTATTCTGTACTTCAACTAAAACACTTGCAGGACTAGATAATGTTGTAAGGTCAGCTAATCCTCCATTTGTCTCTTAGGTATAGAAAAAATATAATCAAGTGATAAATGAGCATTTTGTTATTAATGTAAACATTACGATTGCAGAGTGCACTTGAGGACAGTGTGCCTCCAGCTGATGGTTCAGTTAAAAAGATTAAATACTCCCCATACTCCTGTTGTGATGCTGGAGGGGTGTGCATTTTTCCGGTGGCAGCATCAGCAGTTTAACTCTGAATATGTGAATGCCTACTTGCCAAAATGCACTGCCTAGACTGCCAAAAGAACAGTTTATCTTTATACAAGCCACATACCAACATAACCTTGATGTCACTCCTGTTATTTCTTGTCACTATCGACTGTTGTTCTACACATTGCAGCTAAAGCCCATTTAACAGATTCAATACAGTACATTTATTGTATATATTATCTCAACATTTAGGAGCTGATAATATAAAAAAAAGAGTGCAAGTAGCACTTTTCTTTTATATCTTAAATTGGCTGCAGCCACATGGCTTTTAAGACTTAACACAGACACATAAAGTAAAGATTTGTCTTAACTATCATTATCTGTCAGTGTCTCTATGAATGAAATAAAAGCACAACTGTCAAGAAAATGTATGTTTGAAAAGAGATTTATGACTCAGTGTGCTGCAATGTCGGTCTGTATTTCTGTATTTGCCTGTGCACCTTTTTGGTCCAGACCATATTGGATGGATTGGTGCAACATCTTGTAGAGATTACCTCCAGAGGACAAATCGTATTGACTTTGATTCTCATGACATTTCCATCATCATAGTCTATCATACTGAGATGGTGCAAGTGGGGTGTGGTATATTTTGAATTTCCCTGTAGGCCTCTGTTGTATACAAGGCCAGTAAGGGCAGTTCACGGTGGTGTTGATTGGACAGTCACTGTTTACACACATCAGTGGGGATACTGAGTGAAATGTCAAACTAGAGCACTTTACCTTCAACAAAACAAAGCAAAGACCTTCAATGTGAATCAGGGGTGTGATTCTCCAACAAAAGGACTCAAATATAAGGAACACATAGAATGTACTCATATGAGGGAAATTTTACATCACAGCCTCACTGTTTTCCCTTGTTAAACCTATATATTCACAAAGGAAAGGAGAGGTGGTATGAAAAAGAGAAAATGTCTTTAACTATTTTAAACATCTATGACTATTAAGACAATGCTCCGAGTTTCTAGGTACACATTGTATTTATTTCAAGGTATTGTAACAGCTTCTTTGACCGTATGCTCATGTCATACGCGCTTTGCCTTACTTAACCATCAACAGCAGCATTGATATCTCCGGGAATCCACCAGCTCTCCCTCTAATGATGCCACATCACAAGACCAGTGGAAAGGCTGACAGCAGTAGCCTCAAAGATCTTCTTTGTTAACCAGACACAGAAAACAAGTTAGAACTTTTTTTTTTCAAACTTTGATAGAGTATAATAAGGCATTTGTAATCAAAGCAGCTATTCACAGCACCAAAATGATGCTGCATGCTTCGTTTGCTTGAAAAACATCATTCATGGCCTGACAGTCCCATCTTTTGCTTTTGACTGAGTTGGACCTTGTTGGACCGACTTTTTACCTACAGCAGATCGAGATTAAATCGTTGATCTTAAAAAAAAAAAAAAAAAAAAAGGCTCCCATTTATGCATCAGGTGTATTTTCTTCTTCAGTAGATTAGAGGACTGAGTTCTTTCAGCAACCTGGTACTCATTTTGCAGATTGGAACATGGAGCTTATTTACCTCCCCATAAAATAAATATAAGGTAAATTACAGCAATTTCCAAAACTGTTCATTACTTTTGCAGCTCAGTTTATTTCCGTGCGCTCTGTAATTGAGCAAACATCATTTGCACTTTTTCATTAAATTTGCTGATGAAGGCCACAGCAGGTAAGTGGCATTTCTAATCTATATCTGATATGAAACCACAGAGTTCCTTCGGGGGAACACCTGTGCCTCGCTGCCATTCGAAGATATATAAAAGTGGTATAGTAAATATTTGAAGGGTTAGGGTTACACGCTACGTGTGGAACGTTTTAAAGGACGTCGATATACAATTTCATGTGGGTTTTTTTTTTTTTTTTGGTAAAGAGAAGTTTTATTACTGGGTAGAAAATATAAAGGAAATACTCGCCCATTCTCGCTTTTACATGTCTCAGAAGTAAAGTATTTGTCAAGCACAGTTGTCTTGTCAACTCTGAAAATATGGACAAACTATCACATCAAACGTCTCAGTTTCAGTCTCTTTTACCCATTATGGAGTAACCATCTTTTTGTCATCTAAACTGGACTCTGCCCACACACTTTGGAGTTACAGGTATCACATCATTCAGGGACCTGAATGATAGATACTACCTTTGCCAACTTTTGACAAAGTTTGACCAGTAATAACCTGCCCCGAAATAACATTTTTCGCTCTCTCCAGGTTTACAGATTTGTTAAGGATCACTGCATTACATTCCCTCATTTGCTACCTGTAGACTCGCCAAATATTTCAGAGAAACCAGACTAGGCAACCAGACAGCTACATCCTTAAATGTTTGATCAATATGCTAAAATCAAACACGGGTGGGAGGCTGAACTGGAAGCTCAGTTTCAAGCCAAATTACAGGTTAGTTATCCCTCCTCATGTTCCCATCAGTTTTATACGATTTAAAGTGCTTCATCAAAATATTTTCCTGGCACTAGTAAGGCATGTAATAGAGGTGCTTCTACCTGCTACCATCTAACACACACCCTCTGGTCATGTTCAAAATTAACAGGATTTTGGAAAATCATGTTCACTCACTGCAATTTTTGGAGTGCCCCTTAACTAGAGTTTATTAAAAAGAAATTAAACGTGCTATCCTTTTCTTCTCTCATCACCCGTAGATGCATCCTCCTGCACTCGACATCTCCTAAGTTTCCAGCAGAATGCCCTTGGCAGACTGATCTTCCCTAAACTGGAAAAAATCAAATTCTCTCTTTGAGGGTTGACCAAGAAAATTGTACATTTCATGGCTACCCATCCTCTCATATTTCGATTAAGTATCTGCAGCATTCCACCCCCCTGGGAGAAAGACATCTTCAGGAATGACCTTTTTTTCTTGCAAGATATAAAATGGCAGCACAGGGAACAACAAAATATAATCGGAAAACCAGAAATGTTTCACCTCCCTCATTTACAACAGGTTTTACCTTTTATAATAGACGTGTTATTGTAGTTTTATGAATGTGCCACTCACTTTTTGATCTCCATAAAGTCTGATATATTAAAATAAAGTTAAAGGTGTGAAGGATAATGTTTTTACATAGACAAATAATTTTAAAAAATACCATATCCACAGCCCTTTTAGAGAAGAGTGGAATCAAAATACGACTTCCTAAATACAAATTTTGACAGATTCAAATTCAAACAGTGCTCACTATAAATGAGTACAACCGCATTGAAAAGTAAGATTTTAATCAATATCTCAATAAACACAAGAACATTTTCCAACATTTTGACAAAACAGAACATTTGTTTAACTCATAACATGAAAATAAGGTTATTAATATAACTTAGATTACATAATCTTTTACTCCTAAAAAGTTTTACTCATATTAGTTGATGCAAAAATGAATACACCCCACAACAAAAACTACTACATCTAGTATTTTGTTTGACCTCCATGATTTTTAAAGGATAGCACCAAGTCTTCTAGGCATGGAAAGAACAAGTTGGCGACATATTGCAGCATCTATCTTTTTCCATTCTTCAAGAATGACCTCTTTTAGAGCCTGGATGCTGGATGGAGAGTGACGCTCAACTTGTCTCTTTCAGAATTCCCCATAGGTGTTCGATTGGGTTCAGATCAGGAGACATACTTGGTCACTGAATCACTTTGACCCCGTTCTTCTTCTGAAATGCAACAGTGGCCTTAGAAGTGTCTTTTGGGTCATTGTCATGTTGGAAAAGTGCACAACGACCAAGGGCACGGAGTGATGGTAGCATTTTCAATATAGAGCAGTACATCTGTGAATTCATGATACCATCAATGAAATGCAGCTCCCCAACACCAGCAGCACTTCATGCAGCCCCACATAAGGACACTGCCACCACCATGTTTCACTGTAGGCACCTTTGTGACGCCATACAGTTTTGAAGCGATTATTTACAAAAACATTTATCTTGGTCTCATCACTCCAGAGTATAGAGTCCCAGTAGTCTTCATCTTTTTCAGCATGGGCCTTGGCAAATCCTAAGCGGGCTTTTTTGTGCATGGGCTTTAGGAGAGGCTTCCTTCGTGGATGACACCCATGCATGCCATTCCTCTGCAGTGTGCGCCATATTGTGTCACAGAAAACATTCACTGTCTCTGTGAGATGGTTGCAGTTCTCATCTTAATTATCACTTTTGCTACAGTATTCTGACTGATCAGTAAAGCTTTGCTGATCTTCTTGTAGCCTTCACCTTTCTTGTGTAAAGAAATAATTTTCTTTCTCAGGTCGTGACATTTCTTTTCCATGTGGTGCCATTGCTGACAGCATGAAATGGGCAAGAGGTTTTCTTTGTTAAGTAACACCCTTTTATAGTCAGCTGTTTGCTGGACACCTGTTTAATTAATAATTAGACTCACTTGTGGTTGAATTCTTGTTAATTAAAATTGTGTCTAAAATTTAGCTTTGCTCCTAAGACTTTCATTAGGGTGTGCTCATTTTTGCAACATGGTCTTTAATGAATTTGTTTGGAAAATTACATTTTTAATTAACAAATCTTGTTTGCAAACAATGGCCCAGATTTGTGGGAGTATTTTGTAGTATAGTATCCCACAGAAAATGTTGATGTCTGAAAGGAAACTAAAGGTTTTCTGACAAATCTGTTGGGGTGTACTCATTTATGCTGAGCACTGTATATATGAATTTATGACTCTACCAGGAAAGAATCAGCACTTTGACATGACTGAGTCTGTCTGACTCTCACTATATTCAATCATGAAATATGCAGGTTGTGCAACAAACTGGCAGCGACTTCCAGCACAAGTTTTAGCATTCCAGAGTGGGCTGTTATTGGTATCACTTTTAAATAGTTATGTCAAGGCCAGTGAAGTGTATGAATGTTTTTCATTGAAGCTCTCGAATCAGACTACTTTAATGCTAAATAATGTGTGAGTTAAGAGAGACTTTTGTGCACACCTCAATAATAATAACTTCTTTCTTTGGATATGATGGAATCCACATCCAAATTGTATGAAGAAGAACTCATTCATTCATTACTGATTAACCTTTTTGAGTGAAAAACATTTATGCAGCCTTGCTGCATGAAAGATTGAGAAGATTATCATCAAGTGTACAATAATTGCTATAAGCACATAAAATATAATATAGTAGATAAAGTTCACGTTAAGCTTTGCTGTATCCTTTACTTTTTACTTTTCTTTCCATTTCATTAATTCCATTCATTGAAGGATGTGAGTTGAAGTAACTCTTTAAGAGAGCACCGACTAAATACTTTTACTCCTAAATATAAAATTAATTAAGGTATTATGTGAGTTTATGGTGTATAATAAGAAAGTTCAGGTCAAGTATAAATCATGCAAGCAGTAGACAATAACATCCATATAATGGCAAATTTATAAAATGTCAAGTATTAGCTATTTACTGTAGCTGTAGTTTCAGAATTATATTTAGCTGCAGCAAATACATTAGTCAGACTAAATAAAAAAAATAAAATTAAAAAAAGTGTCTAAATTACAATACAAACTAATAATACCCTGTGTTTTGCCGCTGTGTGTGCCACCGTTACAATTTCATCTCTACATCTCTTGATTCTCCTTCGCACCAAAAAGCTTCTTCATGCACCTACAAGCCTTGTGGCACCTAAGTCAGGTGAAAGGCTGAACTAAGCATTGAGACATTTTTTTCCTCTTGATCTACTGTGGCTTGAAATGTACTTCATTTCTACATTGCTCTGCACAACCGCAGATGCCAAATAAATGTATGTAAGAAAATGCATAAATGTGTTTGAATGAATTCTCTTCCGATATACAGCAGCAATGCAGTCCGTTGAAAGCAAAGACCTTCAAGTCCAGTGTGACTCCTCGTGACTTATATTAGATATATTAGAAATGATGGATATTAATTCAGAGCAGAAATGATAGAGCACAAAGTCATCATATATTATTAAATGTTTAGTGTAATCTAAACATTTTCAGGGACACTTTTTGTAGTTTCCTCAATAGCTAATCATAAATGACAGCTATCAAACTCTACATCAGTATCACTAGAAAGTTAAAGATATGTGGACAATGGTTAGGTTCCAAAGTTTGTCTGATTTAACTTCCAGACGTATCAATACCCACTGAGAGACCTCGCTTGCTATTGCACTGTCCCCTTTGCTGCTGCTACACTGCGAAATCCCCTCCTGTAGGATTAATAAAGGATTATCTCTCACCTGAGATATTAACCAACAAAATATACCAGTGTAATCGATGGCCAAAAATAAAACTGCTCTTCACCAATCCAACATGCTTTTGTAAGAGCCTGTGAAAGCTACTGTCAAATAACCTCCCGCTTTTATGTGGGATTGTGAAAATACTGTATCGCAGTGACACGAGACATGTGAGAGCATGTGTACAGCCATGTGAGCCCAAGAGAGATTTCCATTTTCAGATGCCTGACAATGTATCTGGGTTGTGAGTCATTAATATCCTACCATGAAGTCAAGGTTGGTTTTCTCAGCAGGGAGGATAGTAGAGAGGATAATATGAAGTTGGTGCGAGTTCATCCTTCACATGCGCTGTACATGTGCTTTCCAAACATGAGACAGATTTATCAGAAGGAAAAAAAAACACCATTAGTGACATTTTCTCCATTCAGGTTTGTTGATTAAGTCCTTTTCAGTGCTCACTCTGCTCCACCTCCCCCTACAAGCTCAGCTGTAGAGACGGCACTCGGCTCCCTGATCTTGATCTTGACCTCTGACCTCTGTGGAAACATACACAAACTTTTTCCAGCTGCTGTGCCCCTGTGTATGTAAGACGGTTTTGCTTTAGTCTCAGTGTTTATTTGATTGGACTTTTCAGTCTTTGCCACTGATCTTGCCCATCCATTTCAAGTCTAAGTTATTATTATTGGTCATTGGGGATGGTCAGGTCAGGAAGATTTCCCCATCCAAATACAATTTCTTCAGAAAGAACACAAAACTCTTTCACTTTGACATTAAAAAGTGCATCCAACCATCATCTGTGCTGCTCTCAGGAAATTAACCTTTACTTTCATTGTGCACAAAATATATAAAAGCCATATTTTAATATATAGTTACTGTCTACACTGTATGTCTTGCCTTAAAAAAACATGATTGGTTTTCTTCTAAAGCTTAAAGTTTTATTAACATTGCAGGTTTTCAAAAAAGTTTACTACAACAGCATTTTAGTGTCACCATGATGAAGAAAATTCTGCTGTTTCTCATTATAATGAAAAAGTTAACTATGATCTATGATTTACTGTGCCTCTGATTTTTTTTTTTCGAGTAAGGTCTAACATACAGTCTGTGGTCTGCATTCTGTGGGCTTGTTGTCTTGGAAAAGCAGAAAGGAGGCTGGAGGAAGGTCAAGTGGAGGAATGACCTGCATCCAGACTCAAGGTCTTCCTGCATACAAAGATTCCCACAGCACACAGTTACAGTGGAGAGCTACATTGTGTGGTTGTCTCCAACACTTGAGATGCAAGATTTTCAAAATCTCAAATTTCATATTTTCATATTTTAAATAATCATAGAAGTTGCATTTTCTATAGTTAATGATGCTGTTTATTGTGTCAGGCTCATGTATAGAGTTCATAGATGTGCACATGGACCTACAAGATAACTAAAAGCACATCTGCAGTAGTGAAACAGTTTTCAGCAATTAACAAAACCTCCTACATTTCAAGCAAATAATTTGAACCGTAATTATAATTAATATTTATTTAAAGGCAGTGATATAACACTGATTTTTAATTATTGTTTCAGTGTCTTTTTTTTTATCTAAAAAAGCAGCTAATTTAAAGCATAATGAACAATAATATGTTTTGTTAGATCTATGATACGTGTATATAATAATGAAATGTTCAGCAAAAGTCAGGAAACTGAGGCAGGCTCTCCTTTTTGTCTCCAGTTCCCCACCCGTGTCCCACTGGAGGGCCTGATATTTTACTGTAATGGTATACCATCCACCCAGAGAGGATTTTTGGAGGAAAGACTAAGCTCTTATCCAGCAGCTCTTATATAGCCATGGAGCAGCAGCATGTCCACCTCCTTCACCAGACAATAGAGATCCAAGCTTGACATAAAGCAACTCTCATAGTGATGAAACAGCCCCTCGGCTTTACATAAAGCTTTTCGTTCACGTTTAGCCGTCCAGCCTGCATGTGTGCTGCCTTGGTTCAGTCTCTTTGCACTCATAGTGCGGTTTTCAACTGCAGCAGGCAGCTGTTTTTAGTGAAAAGGATCTAAAAATACACTGTACACTACCTACTCAGCACCAAACAGAAGACAGACAAAGGTACAACTAGATGGTAAATAGTAAATGGAGATGCACATATACTTTATTACTTTGCAATACATGTCATTCACCCCATTCATTCACACATTTAACAGGATATAATCTAACTCATTTATACACACATATACACCGACTGCCCAAGGCTGCTTCGACATGAGTACTTATTGAACCACAACTAGCTGGTAAATATAGTGAAGTTAGCTAAAGAATCATGTATGTCAGGGAGTTTGTCAGGAGTTGAAAAAGAGTGAATACTTACATGTTTGAATTGGCTGCAAACAAAAAAATGTCAAATGAATCATAAAGTTTCCTGCTGAGTGCATAAATAAGCTAAATGTTTGCAGACAAATTCACTTTATCATCTTAAAAGGTGATGATACGTCAATGTTGTATTCATAAAACTTGTTTCTCCAAGTTGCTAAAAAAAAAAAATCTGATTTACATTTCACAACAATACTGTTGTTGTGCAGTTACACTTAGTAAAAAACTTTCAGTAAACATGCTTCTTTACCTTTTCGTTCAGTATGTACGGTTTGTCATTCACTCTTTTGGTTATTATGTGCCTCTTCTCCCTGGTTTGTTTTTTTATGATGCTGAGAAATCAAATGTAAAGCCACATACATTGATACTGATGCGCAGGGTGAGAGGGTTGAAGGGGGACGGGGGTGGGCTGTCCAGTCCATGAACGGGTTCGATTCTCTTTTCTGACATAGTGAAAGGAAACCATATCGCTCTGGAAGTCCCATGTTCCAAAGATAGCAAACAGGGGTGTACAGAAGATGAGGAACACACAGGAAGTGCTCTGTATTGAGTTGCAGCTGTAACCTTTGTATCCCGTTGATGTCATGGAGTCTTTCTGATCTGGATGATAGTGGAAATCCTGCATCCTGGGGTTTTGATAATTACTGTATAAAGGAACAGCAGACTCAGTAGTATAGCATATATCGGCCATATTGAATGGTGAAGCCGCAGCTTTAGTACAGACCAGCTGAGCATGGCAGAGTGTTCTCATACGGCTTCAAAACTAAACAGGTCGAAATTATTTGATGCATTGTTGTTAACTTTGGCGTAGACATTTATTGTCACTGGTTATAATTTCTGATCATTTTGAGGACACCCTGACCTTGCTGCTGTCGCCACCATCAGGCTACACTTTACCATTTGTCCAACATTTTGGACCTTTCCCTCGGGTCACACCATCAATTTGTTCACAATGCCAAGATATTGTATATTTTTATTTAGGTTGTTGCATATACTGAAGGCTGATATTTGCTAAGATTTCACAGAACAGAAATGTATTTAAATAGATTGAGCACATTAATGTTCTTTAATGTTTAATGCACTTACTGCAGCTTGTGCACAATACTGACACTGCTGTGAAGCTGACTGCATGTGGCTGTTAGCTATACTTTTCCACTGTACTACTGTATAACTGTTAGGTGTTGATTTGAAATTTATTTAAAGTGATTGAGCACTTTAATGTCCGGCCTCATGCAGCTTATGGACAATTTGAAAAGCTACATAGGTAAACAAGACCAGTGACAAGAGCATTGGTTGGTTGTTTTCATTAGTTTTACATACTTATTCTTAATACCCATCAACAGGTCAGATTTGTCTGTGAAATCAGATGAAAGGTTGCAAAATCAACCCCAAATGAAAAGTTTAAATGAGCTGCTTAAGGCATCCCTCATAAAATTGCCTTCAACACCAACTATATGCTGCCTGCTGCTTACAGCTCTGTGACTCCTGATTTACATACAGTAGCATTTAAATCATCTAATCAGATAATCATAATGTCACACTTCATATGCAGACCATGAAGACCCTGATGAGTCTGACTGAACATGAGCTCTGAGCTGAAGGTTTGCAGGTCTCAGAGAAGTTTGAGGAATAAAACGCCTCTCTCTGTCACTGGCACCAAAAGCACATAACATTTGCAGGTTTGTAGCTGACCTATAATACTTAAGTTGTCTGTAAAAGCCATCAGACGCTGCCTCCGCCTCTCAGCAGTGGTGAATGTTGAAGCTACTCACCTGAACTGAACTGAGATTCCAGCAGGAAATTGTGGGTTGTTTTTCATTTTTTTTTCACAGTTACTCAGGAGCAGCGCTTGAGGGAAATTAAAGGACAGGTGGTAAAACGACTTAATTCCTGAAGGACCTCTGTTTCCTGCCCACTTAGCTGCTCTTAAATAAGAGGACAATGAGTTAAACGCAACAACAATACCAGGCTCTGAAACCGGGAGTGTCTGATGAAGTGTAAAGATTCAATAACAGCCCACGCTCAGATCGATGTCTGGCCTGCTTCTTCAATTTCATGCCTGTGCTGCAAGGACTGTGATTCAAAAGACCAGGCAGCAGATAGTCAAAATGTTTGTTCCGGCTGACGAAACAAACCTGTTGGCAGAATCGTATAAATGTGTTTTGCTTTGTTATCATAATGGAAACATTTTCTCGCTCATTCAATGTGTATTTTGTAGGGAAAGTGGCAAAAAGCCCAGCAGCTCCTTTTTCGAAACGTATTTGATCACGCTGTAAGCCCTTTATTTGTAATTTGTTCTCATTGTGTGAACCAAAGTATGGAACAGAAAAACAGTGAGGTTTTTCACTCTAAACTTCAGCTGAATGAAAGCAATGTGAGGCTTCAGCAGTCTGAGTCAGACAAACCAAGAGTTTATATCAGATAATATTCAATATATATATAGAAATATATAGAAAAGATTCAATATAGAGCTGTAAAAATGTTAATTCACATCAGTAATGTTGCAAACAAAGTTGTGCATTCACCCAACTGGCCTCATTAGTTTTCAAAGTTGTGATGAATGTAATATTTCCTGTTGTTTTTTGTAGTATATTCAGCTCTCCTGTTGACATAACTTTGCTATAGCGGATGTTAAAAATGGATTTTATACAGTCTGTTACTGGGCTTCTGACTGACTTTATTATGGAGCAACAACTTAACTCCATTATCATTTTCCTGGAAGTGTATAGATCATAAATATACATTACAAATACTATGCTTTTTTTTCCCCCAGAGCTAATCTTGTCTCCCATTCCAGGCACTCCAGAAAAAACATTTATAGGAGCAAGATCACATATACTGGTAGAAGCTGATTTTACCTTTGCATTTCTTTCTCAGAAAGTTCTATAAAAAAATTTTAAAAAGATGAGAATTTGTTTACAATCCAGTTCATTATCACAGTTTTTCTGTTATTTCTTAATCATAAATCAAACTATATTTTGAAGCACTGAAAATCTCACCCAATCTAACCAATCATTCCTGACTACCAATTTGCATTTTGACTGATTTTATCTTCCATCCATCCATCTTTTTCCCCTCTGAGCACTGAGCTGTTTCAACATGCTGTCTGACAACCCACAAAAAAAACCAAAGATGCTTGCACTGCCAGACAAGGTTTTTCATCTTTTAGCATCTACAAGTTCTGATGAGAACTCCTCAGCAGGTCTAAGGAGGGCGAAAGAGCACAAGCAGGTGTGGCTTTCAGCCCCACAAAGTGCCGATGATTCATTCATAACAGAGCGAAGTGTGGATCCACCCTCTGTGTAACCTCTCTCTCTCTGTCTCTGTCTCTCTTTCTCTGTCACTCACACAGGAGCGGGTTGTCTTCGTGATCAGGTGACGCTTCGTTTTTGTATAACTCTGCGCTGGCTCGGCCGTTGCCACTTGCCCAGCGTGCGAGCGCAGTGCTGCAAAACCTGCAGCATCAAAGGAACCACTCACAGGCCTCATCAACGGGAACACTGATTGCAGTAATGAGATATAAATCATCATTTAAAGTCAATAATCTGAGCCCTTCAGACTAACTACAGACTAATTATGAATTAGTCCCACTCCAAATCGCTGCATGTTTGTGCTGATGAAATTATTATAAAGGCCTGAAACTAATTGGGAGCGCCTTTTTCTTAGCAAAACAATGAGAATGTAAATATTTGTTTGCACTTTTTATATTATACAATTTGACCAGAATGACATTTCACAAATCAGTATTTCTTTGTGACAGATACTGTGCTACGTAAAGGGTCTCCTGTCAATGTAGCTAGCTTAATAATGCATGATTACACATTAACCTTTACGGTTGGTACAATGCTCTCATTTTATTGACAGCAGCAGAAACTGAACAGATGAACACAGACAGGTATACAGTTTGCAAGCTGGTCGTTCGAATAACGTGGTACAAGTGTAATGAAGCAAAAAATAAGTGGTGCATAAAGGCTTCATGTGACATTAACTGATGTTTGCTAAGCCCCATCCTCTTTAGTTACTTATTTTTACACCTGATAAACTTTTCAATTTTGCACTGCACATATCATTTTTAAATAAGGACTCCATAAAGGGCATCTGAAGGATGTACTTGATGCCAACACACATGATATTGTGCTAAAAGACTGAGGATAAGCTTGCTCTCTGGCGAAAGAAATTTGCATCCCACCAGCAACTACAGTGTTCTTGTGCTGAAGCTTAGAGCTAGTTAGTATTATGTGTATGTGTATGTAAAAAATGTACGGTCTAACCATTTTTTCCATTCTGACGTAGTTTGGATGCTTAGTTCATGCATCTTAACTTAATTTTCATACTTTCTGAAAATGTATTTCTATTTAATATCACAAGATAAAGAACTGAA
The DNA here is from genome assembly GCA_023238725.1 of Scortum barcoo. Taxonomy (NCBI): domain Eukaryota; kingdom Metazoa; phylum Chordata; class Actinopteri; order Centrarchiformes; family Terapontidae; genus Scortum; species Scortum barcoo. Next base: position 8,708,911 of record CM041531.1, on the reverse strand, counting down.
AATCATAATCTCAAGTCATTTTTTTTTAAAAACCGTCACATATACAGTTTTTTCCCGTCTTTGCTAAAATTGTGAGTCAGAGGTTATTATGTCCAAACAAACGTAAAGAAAGAAAAAGTGGACACCTTGGGAAGCGAGGTCCAAAAACACACTTGCAATTATAGTTTATCGCCATAGTTGCCGCAAAAGAGAGCAAAATGAAAATCTTCAAGATTACTAATTTTAAAGGATGTTGATGAACCCACTTGTTTGATAAAGTTAATGCTCAGATAATACCTCACGTCATGAGCTTGGTTTGTAATCTCTCACAATAATAGGTAGCTAATGATATGTTAACGTTTGGCTATGGGCGTGATGCACGCTGACTGAAGATAGCAATACTTGGCCAGACATGCCAATATTTGCTGCTTATATTAGAGCACAATGTTTAATTTTATTTCTGTACACTTTTGTTTTCATGATTTAGGTTTTGGAAAGGATAAAAAAAGATGATAATCTCCAAGCATCATTCAGTAACACACTCACATACTGCTGTGATTGGACAGTCACTATTTGGGGGCGTGGCTTAGCAGACTATCAGTTGTGATGTTTAAAGTCCACAGCAGCTTGTGAAAACCTGAAGTGGTTGTTAATGGTAACATTTGTGTGGTATCACACTTTGGCTTTACCGCACTCATTTTTAAAAGTAAAATGTAAATATTAAACGTTGAGCTGCAGAAAATACTTGGTGCTAGAGGCCACACAGGCTCCAAACACTTCAGGTCAGGTATTGGCAGGCCCAGTGCCTTGTCTACTTGAATTTTGGATCACTTTGGTGTCCTTATTTTTATGAACCACTTTGAAATGAGTCAAATTCAGCATTTCAGTATACATGTCTTTTAAAGTGATTGTGAAATTGTTCAAAATGGAGGGAATTATTGGAATAAGTTTAGTATGGGGTATTAAGCAATTAGGTATATACAGTATTGTATATTGTTACTGTGGTTTTTATTTTATTTTTATTTTTTTTGTTCTGGACTGAAGTGTTACTGAAACGTCACTCTTTTTTTTCCTTTTCTGCTCGTTCCTGCATTCAGAATCCATGTTAGCACTGATGTGTGGTAGGCTCTTTTCAGGAGGAACTTAAAAGTGGTTCAGACTTATCCAATTAAATCCATATCCATTATCTATACAACAGTGTCCTTACATCATCCTGCAGTTCTTTACATTTAATGCATATTGTAGAAAAAGAAAAATGGAATATCTGTATGAAAGCTTTTTGCAGCGGTGAACAAAAAAAAACATTCGTCAAGGAGAAAAAGAGGATGTTGGCCATAAGCTATAGATCGTTATGAATAGAGCCGTTGAAGCACTGTTTCGGTTCCAAACAAACATTTCTATGCTGGAAAAGTGGAACGTAAAAAACATGGTTCTGGATTTAATCTCATATAATGCCAAAGCTCAGGCAACTGAAGCAATAAAGGAACCAAGATACAGTTGGAGTGGAATTACATCTCACACAGTTAGAAGCCGTACAATGATTATTATTAGAAAATGCAGATTTATAATTTACTTTCAGTGTGTATGAAAGTAAATTATATCTGCCTTGCTTACATATATTATGTATGCGTGTAAATTGCTTTTTTGACAAAAAAAATTGTGATGAAACATGATGTGTTTTAAAGTGAATCTTTTCTTAAAGTTTACAGGTTGGTGCTGGGATCAAGACATTTAAGTAACATTCATATGCTACCTTGTTCAGTTTGACATCTCAAAATTACATCGATTTGAAATGGTGGATTTATTTGATCATTCAATAAGCCCCTCCTTCCTTGGTTACTGTTGTTGCGCCTGTTAAGCTTTTAATTATAGTGTGTCACATATGGAGTTAAAGGGAATAATTGTCTTATTTAAAATCAAAATTTTACAACAATAGGTCCTTGATGTCGGAAGCAGATAAGAGCAGGTTTCTGGTTTTCAGTCAATGACCATTAATTTTACCAGCTGAAATGACAATTGTTAGCAAGTTTGTTCATCTCTGCATCCATCAAACGTTTTGATGTCTCCAGCTGAACATTTAAAATGGTGCATGCTCTTTGGTACATACTGGCCCTATTTATGACCTCAGTGCTCCAAGCATTACTTTGTGATTCTGCCCTAATCACAACTCCAAATGTTATCATTTTATCTGCTGTCCAGCAGCAAATTGTTACCTAAAGGACATTTCTGTGGTCCCACAGATGCTTTCTGTCTGTCCAGAAAGATAAAATGCATGTCTGGGGCACAGCCACCTTTTGAATCCAAAATTTTCATGCAACAGATGAAAATGTTCAAGTCAGAGGAGGGATGGTAGAGCAGACCGGTGCAGTCTGTGGAAAATGTTGGATTTAAATGTTGGTTTTATCATTTCAGGCCAAAAGACATCAGTCACCCAGCATAAGTACCTTTGAAGCTTGCTGCTAGATAAAAGGTACAAAATAATTTTCCATTATTTTTCCCCTAAGGTTTGGGAACTTTAGGTGACTGAATCATAGAGTAATAAATGTAGTGAGGCCACAGATAAAGCTCAGCTACATGGCAGAGCAGGACAAAAACACTAACTTTTGACGTTGTTGCATCTGGGACAAGTTAACACACACACAATGTGCCAGTCCCACTGAGCAGGGCTATTTAATGTAACTTGTAACCCACGAAATAATCTAGTTATCTTATGTTATTCTAATGTACTATAGGCACGCTAATGTTAGCAGCTTACCTTGGAGGGGACACAGTTTTAAGAGGTCCATTTAAGGTTTAAGGTCTTTCTCTTCCTTTCACACTCTCAAACCTGACTTCAAAGCATGACACAGCTGCCATGCCTAATTACAATTATTGGTTCAGGATCAGGGTGTAACAAAGGTTCAGTCATTTATAATTGACTTTCTGCATTCAAATTTATAAAGATATACCCACACTGAAATACAGTCGACGTGTTACTGCAGGGATTAACTCTTTAACTGCAACTGAGATCAGTTTTTCTTTTTTCACAATGTGGTTTCTTGATGTGATTGTATCTTTTTCTGTTTTTAAAGATTTCTTTTTTTTTGTTGTTGTTGTTTGTTTTGATTATTTCGGTTTCCAAGCACAATATCGAGACTCTAGTCAAGTGGCTAATACAATGCTTACCTGGCCACAGTTGCTATGTACAGTATTACTGATAACAAATGACATTGTGTCACAGTCATAGTAAATGCATTTTTTAAGCAATTGGCGACAAATTCTCAACAAAACTCTAAACTTCATGAAAATGAACTGTTAATAGGCGTTACAACAATTTCATGTTTTGGAGAAAATGTTATTCATGTATTAATCATTGATGTGTTATTACATTAGGATATTTATATACTGCTCTTTATACTATGAAATAAAAACTTGCAAAAATCCAATTTACAAGTGGCTTATGTAAATGCAGTGTTCACAGCTGTCAAATGCCTGATAAGTATGCATGAACTTTAGACGACAGAGCAGCTGAAACCGTCAGGAAAAAAAGACATGAATGAGGGATTTGAATACAATTCCAACAGAAAAAAAGTATGTTCATTCAAAGGCCACAGCTTTTATCACACAAGCTTAGGAAGAAGATGCAGTATAATGCTGATGTGTGGAAAATTGGCAGTGCCACCAGGAGAAACTACTTAATGAAACAAGAGGTTTAATATGTTGCTCACATGCTCGCAAAAGTACAGGTAGAAAACCTCAAACTAGACATTAAAATCAAACTATTTTATTGGGAAGGAAGGTCAGGTTTGACAAATATTTAGACTTTACTATTTGTACAGTGTTTGTGTGGGACTCTAAGGAAAGACGAGCCAGCAAAAAGATGTTCTGCATTTAATTAAATTATCAGGGGAAAAAAAGCGAAGAATATTAATTATATTCTTGAAAGAATCAGTAATCAACAGGTGGCAGCGTCACCATGTTGGTGAACTCCTCATAGTTGATGGTCCCGTTTGACTTGACGTTTGCCTCTCTGAAGAGCTCATCCACTGGACAGAGAAGAGAGAGAAGACAGCTTTATGAGTGAACTCGACCGAGAAAGGCCACAGCCTGAAAACTCATCAGTCTCCCTCGATTATTCAGGACTGTGAGGTAAAGTGCAGTCACACACAGGATTGGGGGTAGAGAGTCCCTGCTGCTCTTTGCCTGTGGGAGTTTTTTGACTGTCTGACAACAACTCCTTCAACGTGCAGAGCTGCCAAAAAACCCTCACCTCTGTGCTGAGTCAGACTGTGAGCGTGTTTCTTTCTCCTGGAGTTTTCATTATCAAAACTGAACTGTTTCACCTCTTTATTCGTTTCCACTCAAGTGCTGAATTCAATTATTTGTTACAAACTTTTATCACTTTTTATCACTATGAGCAGTAATTGAACAAATACTTAATATTTATCTGCTTTATAGATGCTTTTATGTATGAATTTAAAGTCTGAATGCAGGATTTTTACATATTAGTTTTACACAGTTATATTGCTACTAAAGTAAAAGCTATGGATACTGATTGCTTTTTACATAAACAGTTTATTTATCTTAAAGAAGGGTTAGTCTAAGATTCCTTTCACTGACACAAAGATTATATAGACAATAATAATTTATTTCTCATCACTGCTGTAACAGATTCTCACAAAATCTCCCAAATACTAAAACTGACAGATCATGATAATAACAATGAGATCATCTTCACCATAAATGCCGCAGTTTGGACAACAGAGCAACTTGATGAAAGTCTCTCTGCTGGATAAGCAGCTGAGCTTCATTTATATAAAGTATAAACTGCTTTAAGTGATCAGCACAAAGCCAAAGGCAGTACACTGACAGCACTTTGAATTTAATCTTTGTGGTGCTTTGAGGTCAGTAACTGTATAAATAACTAAGCTTTTGGACTTTGAAAAAGAAATATCAAAATCAATCAGAAATTGAACTGGATATAAACTTCAAAATGTGTTAGGCAATCCATTTTTGATCCTTCGGCTCTACTATCATCCTTTCAAACATGATGTAGCCCATCGTAACACATGAAATAAAAAGTCAATGTTAGCTAATCAAAGAAAAACTAGTTCACTTTTGCAGTAAAATTGAAAAAATTGAACTGAATATGAACTAAAACTAGTAAAGCTGCCGATCTTGTATTATACCAAATCCAATACTAATATTAATCATATTTTGCCCTTGCTGATGTATGTACTGTTTTGCCCGACCTTGTCAAATTCCCCCTTTATATTATGATTTGTGACCTGTTGTGTTAAAAAAAAAAAACGTAGACGCGATGAAGGGGGCACAATGTGTTGGATTTAGGGGCAGAGTTTGTTATTCCCCAGGGAGATACTAAGCTGAACTCTCAAGCCAGACTCGCTGCAGTCAAGGGTGGATTGTTGTCTTTTTGTGGGGCTCTTGATTTCTGTCGTTAAATGGGCACAGACATCGGTTACTGTCTCATCTATTATAAGCAGGTAACTTCTAAACCACCCTGAACCCCCAGCTCCTCTTTACAAATCCCAGTTTTTTTACCCCTGATCTTTAGAAATTTACTGCAGTCATAAAGTATCGGGACAGAGGTGTTCGTTGTTCTGGCCCTCCTTCAACACACTGGATTTTGCAAACACAAAGACTCTGACATTTATAGTTATTTTGGGATGCTCACATTTTGTTAAGGGGAATGTATAAAAAGTGCTACAAATTCAACACTGTATATTGGTTTTTAGTGTCAATACCTTCAAATTTATGATAAAGGTCCCCACTGTCACCTCATAGTTTCATTTTTAATTCAGTGGGCTGTATTGGAGAGCCACATAAACTGTCCAGATATTTACAGACCGCAGTTTAACTCTGTGCTTTATAGAAAAATGTAATTTTATATAAATATAAAGTTTTTGCTTTAGCCTAGTATCAACATGTCAACCTATCAGCTCCCTTTGGTCTTTTTGCTGTTCGATTTCTGTCACAGGTGTAAAAAAAACAATGTTCACACGATCTACAGATTTTCAGCTTGAGGTTATTATTAGAATCTGCCTTTATTTTTACCTTCTTTGTTTGTGAGTTTCTCTCCTAACATGGTGAGCTTGGCCCGGAGCTCAGATGCCTGGATGTATCCTTTCTTCTGTTTGTCTGTCATCCTCAAAGCCTCCAGGATTTCCGTTTTGGGGTCCTCCTGTTGCATCTGCCTGTGCATCATCGTCAGAAACGTAGAGAAGTCCACCTCACCCGTCTTTTCTAAACGTGAACATAGGACAAACATTAGGTCTGTGACAAGAAATAAATGTAATCAAGAAAAATTTTGGCCATTTGGGAATTGAAATATTTGATTTGGCAACTGAAAAAATGTTTTTACAAAAGGCGTCCCCTCCTCTTTTTTATGTTTATTTCTAGTTAATTGATCAAGGGTGCCATACTGTGAGTTGTTCACACTGTAATTTTAGTTACATAAATAAAATTGACTTTTTTTTCACAAGGACGGCCACAGAAAAAACAAAAGATAAAAACAAAGAGTGCTCCCTCTGGGCCTGCACGGCGCAGTAAAGTGTTTAACGCCACAAAAGGGTGTTACTCAGACTTCAGAGTTTCAGTGTAAGAACTGTTTTGACTTCTTTAACCACTGCCAACCGGAACAAAATCACACACAAATTCAGTTTACTGTCTGTTGTACTTTACCGATTTTCTGAACTTGTAGGTGTCTTTCGATTTCGCCGAACGTGGGGCTTGTCCCCAGACAGCGCATTACTGTGATCAGGTCTTTGGCATCAATCTTGCCCTTTTGCTTCTTGTCATACAAGGAGAAGCACTCCTTGAACTCTGCCAGAGAAAAGGATAAAATATTGGATTATATCAGCATGGTTTGTTTTATCGTGGGACATTTTCAGTATGGTTTGTCCGTCATAACTTTGCAGGTTAACTTAGATGTACGTTGGCAGACTTTGATCCTTAAGTGCCTCCAAAACTTTATACTATTATCACTTTATAACATTCCTCATTTCTTTTTCACAAAGCATTGGTTATTAAAAGGAAAATGTAAAGTAAAGTAGGTAAATATAAAAAAAAGACACACTGGCAAATAGTCTATTTCAAAGTGAGTAACAGTGATAGATGGAAAACAACATGCGGTGCTGTGGAGTGATCTTTACCGTTGATTTGACCCGGTGTGAAGAATTTAGCCTGTAAGATAACAAGTTTTATGTCACACGACAGGAAAATACACACAAAGTGTCATTACATACTAAAACATATGAAAAAGGCTTTGTTTAAAAGACGCTCTTGCACTTACCATTTTTGCTGTTGCTGAGTTTCTTTCCAGGAAGGACAGTTTTCCGTGGCCCACGTCACCTGTCCCTCCACCCCGTTTAAAGTCCACCACCTGTGAGCCTCCAGGTAATTTAATACGTGTTGCTGTGGAAACGCAGATACCAGATCCACAGTGCTGCATTGTCCTTTCTCTTTCACCTCTCCGATAAAAGGAAAGGACCATTTATTATCGATATGATACTTGGGTGTCTTGTAATAAAAGGAAACAATGTGAATAGAAACCATATATTAACTATATGTATTGTCACAAGTTACGTTCACTTCAACAATTCAATAATTACCAGGAAGCAGGAAGTTATTTTCAGTATTTTAATCAAGATAAACACAGGTGTAAATCTAACCAGTAACTAAACAGTGTTTTGCATGCAACAAAGTGATCTTAACCAAAGGAACAAATGCTGTAAACAACATTAACAATCCCAGTTTTACATTAAGAACAATAACTGAAAAGGCAAAGATGTCCACTCAACATGTAAAAAAGACATCAGCAAAACAACAATTCTGTTCTTGTAAAAAAGTTTTACAAGTTTTAAAAAGTTTTCTTAAAAGTAACTTAAAAGTTGGCAGCATGTTCCCTTGACCTCTTGAAAAATATAACAGCGTCTGTACAATAGACTTGTATTGTGCAAAACTGTACATTACTTACACTCAAAATGTCAGAAATCCTTGAAAGAAAGAACAGTATGTTGTCGCTGAGTGAATGCCGGCGACATTGCTGGGTTATAATTCAGAACTGAACATCAGCCACAAAACAACATGTGGAAATATAACAGTTTACAGCTCTCATGTTAAAATCAACCACAGAAAAAAATCTCACCAAAATCTGTGAAAGCATGAAATTTTAAATACCTGAGAGAATTTATGAGATTTTAGCTTCGAAACAGTCCTGCATTTAATATTCTGTTTTTAAATCCTGCTGTAGATTTGCCTCTCTGACTAACCAGCAGAGCCCGTTGTTCCCATAAAACCGTTACCACCAGTCTGTGTTACTATTTTAACTGTCTCTTTTATCTTATTTTTTACAATCCTCTGACTTTGTATTACTGTATTTGGCTGTTCTATCTTTTTTGGAGAACTGGAATTGATAGTTTTATTTGTTTTTTTATATAAATTGTCCTTCTAACGGTCTATAACTTGTTATTGAAGCTTGAAAAGTGCTATGTAACCTAATTTAGTCTTTCTTTTTCTCTAATAGCAGTCTGTTTACAAAACCAGTCAAGAATAACAGCTATCTTTTTCTTGTCTCTCTCAGGAGCAGCCGTAACTGGCAGTCAGCGTACTGAATAATACTTTTTCCTTGTTAAAGATCAACCTCACAGCCTTTTTCTCCGGCTAATTCTTTGAGAAAAAGAATAGAAAACAGTCTGGGTGGCAATTACTTTGTGGTAATTTGATTCATTACAAATTGTTTGGTGAGACTAAAGCACAATTAAAAACTGAAACGTTAAAGGGCTCTATGGTGGCTCTACATTTTTACTCAATCTTGAGGTTGTGTCTTATACAGGGACCCTTTGTCAACATCTAACTTTACTATGTTTCTAAATTTCTGTTGACTTTACACTCACATGTTGCATTAAATAATTTTGTTTAATCAAATTCCCATCACATTCCCATTAGTGCTAATTACAGCTAATAAGAGAGAGATAATGATTACAACAAAACATCTTCTGAGCTATCTGTCTCAAACAACGAGGGATTGTAAAAGTAAAATGGGATATAAATTACATTTTTTTATCATTACAAGTGTTACATATGAATAAAGATGAAAGGATCACGTTGTTCCTGTTAACCTGCCAGATCTCACATGCACGTGATGGATAGTGCTGCCCAATTTATGAAATTTATTAGATATTTATTTAGATTAATCCGTGCAGTTTTAACAGATTTGATTGCATGTGCAGTAAGAAAACGTTCCACCAAACATCCCAATTTCAGCCCGTTAAACCCGTGTGTGTGAGTGCCGGCAGGACCTTGTGTTTAACAGTGAGGTTCAGTCGTCATCGATTGAATGCAGCCACGACCTCTGTCACAGGAAATCTGCTGAAGAAAGAAAATATATGTCAGTTTACACAAATGTCAGGCATTCATAAATATTTTTTTATTAAAACGTCAAAAGGCATACAGACCTTGACAGATGTAATTCAGTGGTTCTCCTTGATATGTAAGGTGTAGTAGGACCAGGGTTCAGGCACATAAATGAGTCCGGGGTACTTGTTGCGTAGCACCGGGTCGTTCCACAGATAAGCCACCCACAGTGCCACCAAGACCACGGTGCCACTGAAACTCCAGAAGAGGAAGAGGCCATTACTGTCGGGGCTGAGGCCTTTACGCCTCTGATGTATCACCATGGCAACCATGGCAAGAAAGGTGAGGAGGAAGAGTTCAGTGATTTGTCCTTCCGTGACCAAATACCTGAAAGAAATAAAAGAGGAGGCAAGATGTTATGAACTCAGGGACAAACACTTACATTGAAGTAGCTTCACATTGACACATAATACGTCTTTCTGTTGTTACCGAAAACATCTATTTCACAATGTAAATGTTCACTTCACTTATTAGACTTGCAGTTGAATTTAAAATAAGTAATGCTCTCCTAAATCTGAATCTGAAGTGAAGATGGAAACAGAAAAGCTTGTTTTCACCCTTACAAAACAAACCATATGTTGCTTGTCATTTTCAAGTCGTATAAAATACAATCTCAAAAAACATTTCACTTGTACTAGCCAGTAAACAAGGTGATTTTAATTTAACTTTCATTTTTGCTAGTGTATAAGTGACCCCAGGTTATTGTGAATGTGACGTTTCGCTCTTGTTTACTTTCAATCAACTGACAACAGATGGCTGACAGAAATTGATTTTAAAAGTTTGCTTGTAAAAACTCACTGCAAACTGCAAAAACAGTTCAGATAAATGTTCATTAGCTGGACAGAATTAATGTCAGTACAACAGCTCACACACCTTTATCTCATTGCATCCTTTAAATGTTATTCTACATATCATGTATACTGTATGCATGTCATATTTTCATTTTTTCATGCCAAGAATATCCTACATTCACTCTTCATTTCACTGATGCTACTGTTACAAAATTAAATTTCAAAGCATTTCTTATGTAATGGACATGAAGGCATCTCATTAATAATGTTCCTTTATAGTTTCATACCATTCAGGCTACTGCAATGATTCTTTAATTTTACAAGACACTAAGGTCGTGTATTCATGGGGAAGGTGACTGACCAATAGTAGAGGGCGCTGGGTCCCAGCACCAGCCAACCACTGATGGGTATCTTCTTCTGTTCTTTGGCCTCGGTGAAGCAGCCGGTGAAGTAGATGAATAGAATGATGAAGAAAGGAATATACCTACAATAAAACAAAAATGGACTCGTGGACTGGTTCGTGATTAGAGACAAGACATTTCTTTGCAAAGGAGGTACAGTGTGAGTTTTATCTTCATAATTCCACAGAAGTACTTTAATCAAAACCTTCATTCAACAAAAATCCATCAAACTTAACATCTGGGACAATTATGAATAAATATTGCATGGCCTTGGAAGGTGTTAACGACATCTCAAAGTACAGCACAGCAAACCACATGTAAGCAATAAAGCAGTGCTCACACAAAACTGTTACCAGGTGTATTGAAAAACTAAATAAACCAACAAGAGTTGAAACATTAACAAAAACATCCAACTTTTTTGCTAATCAAATTTACATGTTAGTTATTTTTCAAGCAAAATGGAGGGAAATCCTGATCCCAACAACCCAAATGAGATCTTAAGACCGTCAGCTCTGTGGAGTTTGAAGGACATTTTTTTCACTATTTTAGAATAGAAATAATAGAAATAGAATACAAAATAATAGTACTACCTTGATAGCAGAGTGGTTACAGCAAATGTAATCCCAACACTGACATTCTACAAATCATATCTGTAGGAGGTTATGAACTTCAGGATTCATAGTTTTTTAGGGAAGTTGTTAATGTATTAACTGTGATTTGCACTAGTTTCTCATTTTTTGTTTCTTGCTGTTAAATGTTTTTATGTCTGTAACATTTCTTTTTGGCTTGCAACTAATAGATGAATAACCTTGAATGTCAAAGTATGTTTGTCTTACGTTTTGACCACAATCGTCAATGTATTTTATATTTTAAACATTTTGTTACATACTTATTTGTTTGTTTTGTTTTTATGTGGATCCCAGGTAAACTAGATGTGCTCTGGGACAACTGAAGGGGATCCTAATAAACAATAAACAGACGGTTTGGTTCTGGCCAGTGACCTTTGTTGCATGTTATGCCACCCCCACCCTCTTCACTTCACTGTCTATTAAAGGCAAAAATCAAATAAGTAAGTGAGTGTGGTATATGGTAAATATAATACCACTGATGATTATAACGATGCACTCATCAGAGGTAATAAGACAGAAACTCTGTCAGAAACACCGCAACATGAGAGATGAGTTCATTTTCAATCCACTTTATTCTGTCATCCCTCCACTGTAAAACCAGTAACGGATTAAAATGTGGATTATTATGAGGTGCACTGTAGCCTTTATTATTTGATAATTAAGACACACCGGAAAGAAAGGGGGGGTGGCGTCTGACAGGCAGCTCACAGCAACAAACGGGGAACATTGTGGTCTCTACAGTTTATGAAAGCTTAAACATTCAGTCCTATCACACTTTTGATTGATTTCATCAGTATTTAATGTGAGGTGGTATCTCAACACACTGTATAATCTTAGATTTCTAAGCACCAATGTGTGAGAGAAAAAAACACTGTTTAGTATTTCTTGTTGCTGGTTTTGTAGTTATGGTCCAGAGGTGCAAATTTCAAATTACGTCAGAATCACCACGCACGACATGGTCATTTCATTCAAGGCAAGAATGAAATCATAACGCCAAGGTGTTATCAGCTGATTGAGCCATAAAAGAGAGGAGAGATATATACGTCTTCCTCTTACTGCGCATAAAGGAGCCTTAAACCCAGCTCACACAAAACGCCTCTCATTCTGCCTCTCTTTCCCTGCATGTTCGAGGATTCATTTTCCAGCCAGTACCTCGTATAGCTGCTGCGGACTGTCACCGCAGACCCGCTCAGTCTGCACACCAAATTATTTAGATGATTTAATTATTACAAAATGATTTAGATTAGTATTTAGATAGAAAATAGCCACGGATTCCTGCACACTGTTAACCGGCAGTAGTTCTTATCCATTATGTTATGTTATGTAATCCTCTGCATCTACGCTTTTGCTCTTTGACAAACTGTTTCATAGCAAAGCGTTTGATCCCGTCATTTCCCACCACAGTAGTTAATAATGATCACAAACACCTACCACATTAAGTGTCCCAACTGTTCATCATAATAATATAGCAGTTCAAAGGAGTCAATCTGTGAAGGAAGGACAAAAAATATTAAAAAAAAATATATTATATTAAATATTTTAAATATTATTATTAAAGGAAAAACTTATTACGACACTGACAGGTGTGTTTTAATGGCACAACACTATATACACCATATGTTATTGTGTATTGGTAGGGAAACCTTGTGGTCCCCTGCCTTATGCAACAGTGCCACCTACTGATCATGTACCATTCACACTTTATTATGGCAATTCGGTATAAATCACATCTACAGACATTATTAGAGGATATTTTAAATTAGAAGGAAATCCTTTAGTAAATGAGTGGAGAAATAAATGCAGATGCGTCCATACAAAGCATGAAAGAAGACCAGAGTATAAAAATAATGTGACTCATGTGATATAACCAAGAACCAACCACACATTATCACAACGGCAAATACCAAGGCGGCTGAAGACACTTTGGGTTCCTTCTGCCTTTAAGGCGTTACCGGTCTATCATTAAATACCACACCACAAGGTACAATGTATTGATTGACAGCCGTTGATTAAACCCTCTTGCTTTTCATTCTACTTTGACATTTAAAATCACTTCTGAGAACTCCCTCAAACCCTCCGGACATTATTCACATCCGGTCCAGCACCTTATTTAAAAACGTCTGCAATCTTCCTACATTAACAATATTCTTTCAGTGAGAAACACAGTGTGTGTGATAATATGAAATTACAACACAACACTTTTGTTGCTTCCTCTGAGGTCAATCCCAATTAAATTTGAATGAGTAATAAAGGATTAAATGCCAAAAAAACATCTTTCAGAAAACAAAACACCCATCAATTAATTTCAACATTTTACATTCGAATCAGTGCCCCTCAGGACCTCTTTATGCACTTTTATATCAGTTAATCTCTTTAAAGAAAGCATTTGACTTGTAACTGAAAAAAGACATCCATCAGTGCGTATGAAAGACAGGTTCATAAACAGTCATTTTGCTCTAAATTTGCTCTGAGAAAGATTACTTATTAAACAGTTGGTTTGAATTCACTTAAGCTAAACAACATCATACAGAGACACCTGCACTAAAGGTACGACTTAATCTCCTCTCAAAAGTTTAATTGGATCAGACTAATTTCAAAAACTATCTCTCTGGCAGATCAGGTGTTTGACAGTAAGCCATCATTTATAGTGTTATGACCTTAACTTATAGTTTGTTTTTATATATTGGAAACAGAGATTAGATCATATGTGAGTGGTCAAGGTATCACTAAAATGTCCACAATAATAAATGTATTGTACTTACAAAAAGGGACAATACTCTTTGACAAATGTAATTGAAATTCCACCAAGATCTAAATTCCTTTAAAAGACAAACCTCTGACCGACAGTACACTTCTGACCTGCTGTAAAAGAGAGACCTCTGACTGATAGTGGTCATCACACTATGACATGCTGTCAGTCAGAGGTCTCTCTTTTACAGCAGGTCAGAAGTTTACTGTCGGTCAGAGGCAATAGTATAAAGGCAATTTATAAAGAAAACATAACAGTGAGGGTGAAATTGCCATTACACAAGACAAAGGCAGACATGTATGCTTCAAGTCAACCAATGATTCACGTGTTCTGCAAGAGATCACTGTATGTAAGGACGCCTCGTAGACCCTATACATCTATTGTGATAGTGTATGTGGGTTGACGTGCTTTAGTAGCTCGCTGAAGAAACCTGATTTCTGGGAACATGAAAATAAGAAAATCTGCATTCTTCTTTTGAAACATAGCATGATATCTGCTAGAGACACCAGATTTCTTCTTCAGTGTGGTGTAATGAAAAGATTACTCAAATATGAAAAACAATTAAATACAAAGTTTGACTAGACTTGAAACCAAAACAAGTCTACATTCATCAGTTTTTTAACAGCAGGATAAAATCCAGACACATGCACACGGTAAAAGCTAAAACTGTGTACTATCTCACTAAAGCACCTGTTCTCTTGTGAAGCTGTCAGTTAAAATGCAGTTAAAAGTCCCTGAACAATGTTTTTTTATTATATAAAATTAACTTTTCATTCACTGAAAATATGAATTGATCCAAACATGGGGTAGGGAGTAGGAGAGAAATTTACGTTCAGTTTGATTTTTAGAGTTAGCTGTTTTTTTCCAGTACATGTTTACATGCAGTAAACATGTTTTTTCATTTATTGCTGTAACAGATTTCTCCCATTGACCTGTTTATTTGTGTGCAAGTAAACAGAAGAAGAAAGAAGCAGAGAGCTACAACAACCTTCGGAGCATGAGGTCAGCTATTTACTGAAATAGTCCTGCCCCAGATATGCCATATATCAACCTATAACATCTTGTTGACAGTCACATCACTTCAAATGATGCTCTCCTTTGGTGTGGAAATCAGGTTGACAAGAAAAAAAAAAAAAGAAGATGTCATAGCAATGGAAGAGCAGAGAGAAAAATAAGCTACCCTCCTACACAGCGGGATAAATCCTGCTAGTTCAAACGAGTGTGACGATACAGATATGTTCGGTGCCGTATGCTGCTGTCAGTTTGTGTCATAGGCGGGGAGGAAAAGCTCATTTTTTTTATGTCACTGCACAGTCTCTGGAGAGTCACGGCAAGTAACTACAACAGAAAATCTGTTCTTGTTGCTTGCCATGACCCTCCAGAGACAGAAGGGACCAGCAGTTTGATCACTGACAAGCCAAACATGCCCAGAAGAGAAAAATACTCAAAAGCCAGGGTATTCCAGCATGGCCATCGTGTCCTAAAACTGTACACAGATACTTACGAGTGAGGCAGGTTTGAGGTATTTGATGATGGGGTTCTCTCTGACTGACAGGTGGAGCTGGTAGCCACTCAGGATGAGCCGGTGGTTGATGGAGTCTCCCACCAGGTGGATGCTGGCTCCCATGACAAAAGTGATGATGCAGAGGTAGACCGCTGAGCGAGGCAGCACCCTGGGGCTGCGCTCAATCAGCTGAATGGAGCAACAACAAATATACATATATATATATACATGCATTTATGACAGCAACTGTATCTTAAAAGAAAATAGCTGTTACTAATTTGTCATTATTTTGCTTAGATCCTTAGGAATGTGTTGGTTTGATAACACACATCCCTCAGGAAAAGCAGTTAATTTGCTTTATTTCATATTTCACCTTATTTTTTTCTCGTCTCTTTTTTGCTCTGCAGCTCTTGTCATTGCTGCGATGTGGCTGCCTGCAGACATTCAGGCTTCAATCCCCAGATTTTTGTGATTGTGTGCTAGAACCTCATCAGTGTGCCTTCAAAAGCAGGTATGTCTCTTGGGGCTACCTTATTACTTTGGGTCATGTGTCAATTTAATAAGAAAACGATGCACAAACTTTTTACAGAAGCAATTTTTATATATAATTTGTACTGAGGCGAAATTAAACCAAAAGGGGCCTGAATGACCTCGTCAGGAAGTACCCGTAGGCTTCACTAAGCCTCATATTAACATGTTGGATAACTTTCATAACGCTGGTATCAGTTGGTTCACTTGCTGCCTAGTGTGCCCATCACTCTACATCATGATTATATTCATGTTAAAGAGACAAGTTTTGTAATTACAAGCCAATTACATGTAACACTGACGGAGCAAGAGACAGAGCTGTTGAGCCTCAAGGTGGAATTAGTTCATCGCAGAATCAAAAAGCAAGATTTACCAAAACAATACAATGCAAACACAAAACAACAACAGAATTTAAAATGTAGATGAAGAGAATAAAACAATGATCACATCCTCAAGCTTTGAGGTGAGAAAGTCAAACAAACTCTTGAATTATAATGAAGGCCAGAATGTCACGTGGTCTAGAATAGGACTGAGGAGGAAATGGATGACTGCAATTTGTCAGAAATCCTCTAAGGAATTTACAGCATTCACAGTAATTAACATGCACCCATTAATGTCATTTTGAACTGGCATTTAAGGTTATGTAGCTTCCTGCTGTGTGTGTGAAGCTCTGTCTTGAAGCAAGTGTTTTTTTTTATATGTTGGAGCCAATTATACACGTCTCTGGTTAATAGGTGAGCTGTTGACATATTTTGTTCTGTTGGTTACCAAGGTAAGCCTGCTTTTCAAATGTAAGAGCTATGTCATTAGGAAAATATATGTTTAATCAGTCTGATATAAAGAAGTAATAAAAAATAAATTGTCAGATTATAGAATGCTTTGGGATATACTTTATAAACTCATGTGTTTTAACAGGAATGAGTAGTGTTATTGTCTCACACTGAATACTCTCTGTCACAGTCACTAATGCACTTTGTTGTGTTAAGACTTACCTTGAGCATTAGGAATGGTGTTATGACATTGTAGGCCATGTGGAAATAGTCTCCAGCACTGGGCTTGTTCAAGGGAAACCACTCCAGAGGAAGGATGATCTAATACAGATGATACGAAGAAACTATTTGGTGTTAACTGCTCCATGAAATTGGGTGTAACCATCCATTGTACTGTATCGCGGTTTTATTTTGCACTGTTTTTTGCATGAGGTAAAGATCAAATGAAACGTGCACTGAGCCTCCTTACCATGACGATAGGCCTTCCAAAGTCCAGTATCCAGTTCTGCAGCGTCAGAAAGAACCACAGGTCAAAGTGGAAGTGCTGCTTTTTCTGCTGTGGCACATTTTCCTTCAAACCACCAGGAGTGCTGTCAACACACATTTACAGTGACTGTAAGTGATTGTAATAAAGCAACATTACAAAAGCAAAGAGCAGTGCAGAGGTCAAGCCTTTAACAGACATGTTGGGAATACTGTAGTGAAGTAAGATGGTGTTTATTACTGCAGTAAATTCAAGTTAAAACATGCCTTTTTTGCTTTTTACTTATCTGCTTTATGACTACATGTTAGGCCACATTGTTCATATAAAACATAGAAAAGCACTTTGCTTAGCAATCATCATGCTTATACATAAATGGTATATACATCTGTAATGAAAATATTTTTAAAAAACTCAGTTTTAGTAATATTTAAGCTGATGGTGAATGGCAATGACTGGAATAAATGCTCGATGTAGTATATAAATACAATCATACACATTTAAGTTAATGGGTCGTTTACATGTTTGCCATTATGACAGATGTGTGTTCTCTTTTTCCTCCACAAATCACAGTCAGATAATGTTTGCACAAGCAGCTGTGGATTTGCTGACCTATTCAACTTATCATGCACTGTGTGAGGCTGTGCAATTTCCTGTTGCACGGCGAGTACCGTCACTGTGGTTTAGTATATGTGTGGGCACAAGAAATAGCTGAGCGGGGATGAATGCACTTTGGGTCCTTTCAGTCCCGCCTGTCAGGTCATATAAATGGAGCATTGTTTTTTTTTTTTAGGTGTTAGTCAACACCAGAGAAACAGATTTGGACAACTAATAAAATCCAGACAGCATTTACAGATGGAAACAAGGTTCATGAAATTGTAGGTATTGTCAGATAGTTCTTATTTCTGCAGTCTCACTCTTCAGACATGCACTATATTGAAGAACAGGACAAAATAGTTTCTGATGTACTGTCCAAAGCCCCATGCCAGGGATTGCTGTTTCATATTTTTTTCATGAGGTACCTACGCTCCCACACTGTTGCTTAAATTGAGTTGTGGTTAGAGGCAAAGATGTGAGCAAGGTGCTAAGGTGACTATGAGTTTTGATTGTACGGTAAATATCCAGGCATTATATTAATAATGCAGTAAGTGTTTTGTCATTTTACAGACTTTTTTCAGAGTACATTATTTGTCCTAACTCTTGTTTATGTCTCATCGTCTTCTTCTAGGATAAACATGGTTTCATAGTTCAGGTTCTGGAGGAGGATCACAGCTCTGCATCGTGGGAGGAGAACACAGCGGACTTTCTCAGCTCCTGTGTAAACTGAAGATGACTTTTAGTGACGCCGCTGATCTGCAATTTCTGCTTCTATAACACTGAATTATTATTTATTTGCATATATTATAGATTTTTAAATATTTACTTTCACTCTTATTCACTTAGATTGGAAGCCACAGGAGGAAGAACAAGAAGCTGCAAGAACAAAGAGACATTAAGTCTGTCTATAATACGACTCATGCATATACATATCAATGTAAGAGTATGTGTGTGTGTGTGGGGTTGAGCTTGCATGTATGTTCATGAGAGTATCACATTTTAATTACACGTTTTTTCTGCCTGTTGCACATACATGCATACTCTCCTGCATGCACATACATACTCTCATACATATACATGCATATAGTCAGGCTTTTTATGTGAGTACCATCATTCAGTCTGATGGCAAATACCATTTTCACAGTTTTGCAATTGCTTCCAGTTAAAATCCCAAAGGCAAACAAACCTTAGCTGTCCTTATCTTTGGGAATGTGCAGCTATTTACAGCTTCAATTGAGCCTCAAACTGGCACCAGAGTCCAGAGTTAATTGGCAGGATAGTAAAACACAGTGAGATGCCTGGATGAGAAGTGTCAGCTGCAGCGGGTTCAGTCATGTGAGGCAGCAAACAAGCCAAAGACTGACTCCAGAAAAGAGGAAGGCAACAACAACCAGCGTCTATTTATATCACATCTGTCACATGCAGCCACTGGAGTGTTTCTGCAGTCGGACCTGGTTGTTAACCTCTTGATTAGACAACAAATTTCTGTATATTTAATCTTACGCGATTCTGCAGCAGTGTTATAATAACATTAGCTTACAATGAAGTGTACAGACCCAGCCGGTTTCGTTTGCAAATCGTTGCCTCCTCGACGTTTCCGCGCAGACTGCATGTTCAGCTCCGTGTCAGCGGCAGGAGGAGGTGGAGGTGGAGAAGGAGGCTCGGTCCGGTTCGTCCCGGTTCGTCCTGCGGTCCGTACGGTGGAGAGTTAGCGGGATCCAACTACAGAAAACATGTTGCTGTCATCGCTTCACTTCCTGGTTACCGCCTCGTTCCCGCCCGTCCGCCTCATCCACCAATCAAACTGCAGCAAAGGAGGTAGAGGTGGCGGGGGGCGGGGCTTACTCTGAGTTCAACCAATTATAACCCAAGCTGCAAAAAGACTCATTAAAAACATTTATACTGTGCCAAAACTTACTTCACTCCCACTTATACATATACAGGTACTAAGCACTTGCACATACAAACATACTCTAACGCATATCCATACATGCACATACATGCATACTGAACCATACACACATACTTACACTCATATATGCCCATACACACTCTCAGGTTATGCATGCATGTGTATGTATGCACATGCATGCATACAAAATCACAGTTCAGTGATGTCACTAAAAGTTATCTTTAACTTACACAGGAGTGAGGGGTTACAGCGCTGAGAAAGTTCTCCGCTGTGTTCTCCTCCCACGATGCAGAGCTGTGATCCTCCTCCAAAACCTGAGCTATGAAACCGAGTTTATCCTCAGCCTGGAAGAAGAGGAAGAGTCACAGATTACAACGTGATTACATTTATGCTACTTTTTGAGCTGGTCTGAAACTAAAAGAAAAAGATAACATATAACAGATATAATAACAAGTCCTTTGTCCTTTCCTTCACTTCTTATTTTGTTTATTATTTTTTCAATTAAAATCTGCTTTGCATGCCTGGCTGTACAGCTCACTGTGGAAGGCCACTGTGTCCTTCACTCCAGCATCCTCAGGCAGTGAAGTTATTAACCTCCATCACACAAACTCAGACACACACAAATCATGTGTTGAAATGAACAGACTCTACGGAAAACTCTTTCAGTTAAGATAATTTAAACTCTGAACAACATCCAAAGAAGAGCACTCACCATGGTAGCTGCTACCATGGTGATGTTATCCAAAGAGTTTTCACTATGCTGTCTGAATTTATGCCTGCAGCTGAGCGAGGAGCCTTCACGGCACAGAGGAAGAGAAACTGACAGACCAGGAAAGTCCTGCTGGGTATCTTTAAAAGGTGAAAAAAAAAAAATCACATTTATATCACCTTATATTTAATCACCTTCTGATTTCCGTTCTATGTCACTGACTATTTTGATTGCTCTTCAACTGAGTACTTCCATTATATGCGACTTGACTTCACTACAGTTCAGCGATAAATAGTAAATATTGTTCTTTTTACCCCATTACATTTATTTGATAACTTTGGTTAGTTTGCTGATTTAGATAAATGTAATATAGAGTGAGAATTTATTCACATATGGAGGGGAAGTTTGTTGTTGCAGCAGTACAAGGATAGAAATTAGTACAGATAAGTATAAAAAGTAAAATAACTCAACAAAAAGTAAACATAATAAACTAATAAAATGTGATGGATTATTATGGATTAAGGGGAAACTCACAAGCTACTCAGCAAATTAATCAATCTCTTAGCAGGTGCAACATAAAAGTGATGAAAACATGAATCCATTCATTGTCTTTACCTTTAATCCTCAGATAGGGTCACAGGGGTGCTGGATCCAATCCTCGCTTGCATTGGGCATTATTATCCATGTTTGAGTATATTTTTAGTTCCTGCACATGACTTACTGTCCCAGTCCAGTCAGTGTGACATCATCAGGTTGTTCTTTGCCTCTCTCATCAAACCTGCTGGCTTTATTTTCACAAACCACTGCAACTGCAATCTGTTATCTGTCTGTCAGATTAAGATTTTTGTTCATTTATTTACTCATTGGCAGTCTATGTTGCATTATGTAAAAAAATAAATATTGTTGTTTTTTGTATTTGTTTGTATTTGTATGTATTATTTTTTACACATTATATTTGTATAAAAAATTAAATAAGATTAATGTCCCTGTTCCAGAAAATGAAAATGTGTAAAGGATGCAGATTAAAAAAAAAAAAATTAAACAACCTGAATGATCACACATTTCTCTGCAGTGATCAATAAATAAATAAATAAATAAATAAATCCTAAAATAATACATCATTATTTATTTGTTGATTACATTTTGAATTATTCAAAGGAAATCAAGTTACAAAAAGTCACAGAATGAAAAAAGTAAAAGGTACAATATTTCTCTCTGAAATGTAGTGGACTAGTTGTATAAAGTAGCATATAATGGTAATTATTAATTATAATAATTGTGAAAATGTGCTGCACGGATGTTGTGATGTTAAAAAAAAAGAAAAGGAAACTAAATCAAACCAAACTGTTGTCCATGTGTGCATGTGTGTATATATGCACTGGTGTATGCATAAGGAGTGTTGCACACGCAGGATCTTAGTACTGGTATATATGCATGTGCAAGTGAAGAATTCAGTGTCGGCCTAGTGAATGTACCAACAGCATACTCTTAGTAAATCAGTTCATCTCAGTTAAACATCAAAATGTATTATCATTCCAGTGGCATACAGCTGCATGAACCATATTTAAATGCCCAGAGGTGTTGAAATATATCTGAGATTTCCGCTGCCCCTGGATATAAAAGAAATAAACAGAATTTATTTTTTGTCAAAAATTACACTTGTAAAAGACTCAACAACAACTTGTCCTTGGTGAAACAACAAGGTCTTTTCACAGTAAATATTTTGGCTTGTCGTAGTACAGTGTTCAAAATAACATCAGCACTGGCTCTATTTTATTCAAGTATGCACGTACTGTCCTGTAAGCTGAGACAGTGAGACAGCATAAACAATACGAGGACCCTGAAGAGGTTTAATTTAGTTTAGCCATCATTCATTTTATGATTTACACCTTCTGGATAATCCACAATCCAGGTCACTGAACCACTTTCTTACAAAGATTTTGTTCTCATTAGCACTGTCGACTCTATGTGTCTGTCTGCTAATCCACAACATTTTTATTTATTTACTTCTTTCATGCAGCATTTGCAGAGAATGGAAGGTAAAAAAAACAAGTAACCTCCATACATGCAAAGTCATACAATTAATCCAGTGAGACTGGGCCTCCTGTTGTCGAGGAAGCTATCAATAATAATTCAACCATCTGTTGTATGGATTTCAGAAAGGATCAGCAGTCTCTAATGAGCTTCTAGGCACCCAAAAGCTGGTCTTTGTTTTAAACTCTGTTTCAGCCCAGTTTCAGCCCACATATGTGTAAACAGCTTTCAACTCATCTGGACAAGAATGCAGTCTTCATGAATTTATTATGCAGCACATAGACTTTCACTCTGTTTTAATTTATATAACAACAAATTCACATTCCTAATTGCCTTTGTAGCTTGTGAAGATTACGTGTGTGTGTTATGTGAAGCTATGTTGGAACATGCACCATAAATTAGTCCATTAGAAAAATGGATGAATCAGTAAAGCTACACTGGCAGTAAAACTTTGTAGTCCCCATAGGACCAGCCAGTAGCTCTGTCACACACATGAGTGAGGTGAGGCATACATGCTTACACCCCACTAATTCATATGTTTTTAGCTCACTATGGAATTGACTTGTGTTTACATTTAATTAGACCAAACTTTCAATCATACTGATAAAAGCACGATGAAATGTGTAATTATCTGCCATACATATCGGTCACAGGCTGATGGAACATATCGTTTGACATGCAAAGCACATACAGGTGTGCTACATACCTTTTCATCAACCCTTTTTCAGTTTGTTTGGAGTACAATATAAACCTCCATTAACTAAAATAGCAGCTACTTTCCAAGACAAACACATTAGAGTGCAAATAACATTTATCTTGGTGTTTACCTTCAGGTGCAGCATGTTTGTGCAGATATCAGCTTGTGCATGTGAAGTGGTGGGCTGAAACTATTCCAGCACAGTTTACCACCTCTTCAGGGCTACAACCTACAGCATAGATTTTTCAAGTTTTCACAAGAAGCATCAAATTAACAGCAGTAGTATTTAAAGATATATTTCCCTGTCTGCATATTTGCCTCCTTTGGGGTTTTTAAGTATTAATCAGATTGTTTTCAGTCTTTCACTGTCAAAGAAAGCACGAACCAAAGTAAATTTCACTGTACTGACAATGTGATATCTCCATCTGTTTTTCATTTTTCTTTCTTCTTAGTAATCTCAGGTTATTTTTCATCTTTATTGTGCCGTAACATTATTTTCCCAGAGTACTACCCCAGGTCATATCAAGGTTTATTACATATCACAATTTAAACTAAGCACAGCCAAACTGAGAAGTGTTTTTTTTTTGCTTTTACTACTTTTATTTATTCATGTTTTTATGCTTTTCATATTCTGTGATTGTATTTGTATCCCATAGAGGTGCTGTAGGGATGGATGGTGCATGGATTTCCCACACATGCACCACCAGGGAATTATTTCTTAAATCATGTTGTTTATCTTCATCTTCATCTTCTTCATCCGCCTGGTCCGGGACCGGGTCGCGGAGGCAACAGTCTGAGCAGAGATGCCCAGACTTCCCTACCTACCCCAGACACTTCCTCCAGCTCTTCCAAAATTCTCTCCAACAGGCGTGTCCTGGGTCTTCCCAGGCCTGGGTCCTCCCGGTGGGAATGCCTGGAACACCTCCCTAGAGGCGTCCACTGAAATCAGCCACCTCAGGACTCCTCTCGACTCCATCCGAGCTCCTCGAGTGACATTAGCTAAATTTCAAAACAAATTCAAATTCAAAATTCAAATTTATTTACCATTTAGTCCGCAACAAGCCCCATTTCTTGCGCGAAAATCACAAACATTGTGAACAAGACCCCGGATGCTTGATTTGAGGCCTCTCCACCCACCCGGAGAGGGCCGCCATACCCTTTTCCCAGGAGGAACCATGGCCCGGATTTGGAGGTGCCATGAGATACCAACATTCCTCCACACACCCAACCGCTCACACTCGGCTGCAAACCGCTCCGGGTCCCGGACCATTCATGCTGAGGCTGACACAGTTGTGATGAAGCACCCCAGTCCTGGCCCAGTGTTCCACCATCAGGACAACATCATCCGCAAAAAGCAGAGATGAAATCCTGTGGTTCCCAAACCGGTTGCACCCCAAACCCCAGTCCCTCCAGACCCTCGAAATCCTGTCCAGCCAAGACAGCCCCACAACATAAAGATTATGAATCATCCCGAGTGACAAAAGGGCAACCCTGCCCTGATGGACCCAGTCCCCAGAGTCCAAATGCACTGGGAACAGGTCTGACTTAACTTAATGCCGCAACCAAGCTCCTGCTACAGACAGAGACCGAACAGCCCTTAGCAAAGGCTCCCGGACCCATACTCGACAGAGAGCACCCCCATACCTTCTTCAGGACACGGTCCCTCCAGATCCCAAAGCACATGGGACGGACAGACGTGCAATAGATGGTCCACATGTACAGAGAACATCATCAATCATATTATGGAATTCCGGTCCCCCTTTTATACCCTGGCGTACCAGGCCTTCCCGGGAGGCTGACCTCCATGAACTGAGTGTGATCCAGCCTGTAGTTTGAACTGAGCCCCACAACATCCGAGTCCCCCTCCGGTGGGCAGAGACTTTTTAAAACCAGTCCCCAGAGGACCACCAGTAACCTCCAACCCAGAATGTTGCCACAGAGGCAGCTGTCCCCAGCCGAATGTTGCAGCCCCACAACATCCAGAGATTTGAGGTACTGAGGATTCATCCACCTTCATCCACCAGCCTCCACGGAGCTTCCACTCATTGTGACTTGGTAGGACGAGTCCACCTCAGAGACTTCCCAGCCTGCACTGTCCCCAGAAGGTCCTCAGGTATTCACCGTCCGACAATGTCAGTCGAACCACCAGCTCCCCACCAGTAATGCAGAGTTGCCCCCCGTTCTGAGTCTAAGCGCCGGAACACTGAGTCTGCAATTCAGATCCGACCTTCTGAGGCCATGAGCCATATCCCGAACTCCTCCTCAATGGCCCAGAGGGTCCGATTTCAACAGCTCATAAATACTTGCCTCCATCCCAGGCCCACTGGCCTCAGACCGTCCCAGCCCTCATCAGGAAAACTGAGTTCTTGGCCTGCAGCCTGCCACATGGTACCTGTCAACTAATAAGTCCCACAGGCCAACATGGTCATATGGACCCTTCTTCAGCTCTTCAACCTGCCCTGCCACTTCCGGTGTCCACCACCGGGTTCGACCAGGCACTTCTCTCCACAAGATGGAGGCAGAGAACATGGTCCACTGGACTCAATGTCCCCAGCCTCCCTCGGACACTGTGAGATCTCTTCTTCCGGAGGTGGGAGTTGAAGACCTCCACTGACAGAGGGCTCCAGGCCAGAGGCCAACAGACCCTCACAATATGTCTGTTTGGGTCTGCCAGGTCTGTCCACCTTCCTCCTCTGCCAGCGGATCCAACTCACCACCAGGTGGTGATGGTTGACAACTCAGCCCCTCTCTTTACCCGAGTGTCAAGACCAGAATCAGTGATCGGTGTATGACATCCACCTCCCATGGAACCTGGTGCAAGACTGAGAGAGAACAAAGAGGACCGGGGCTCCGAAGCAGTAACATGCACTTTACAGGACATAAGAGTATTCACATTAACCCCCAGGCTCCAATGGAGTCCCCAGCACTTTTGACAAGAAGGCCGGGTACTCTGTACTGCTTTCGGCCCGTAGGCATGCACAAACAACAACAAGAGACATCCCTCAACCCAGGGAAGCGACCGCCAATTTAACTGGCGGCTGACTTAAGCAAGCCCACACCAGCCTAACCCTGGGCAACTCCAGAGTAGTGGAGGGTCCAGCCCCTCTCAAGGAGCTGGGTTCCAGAGCCCATTGCGTGGAGCTGAAGGCCCAACTTCACTTTAACCTCCCGCAGTCAGGCTTTCTAAATTCCATGTGACATTCCATGTGACTCCAGTTTGCACTACTACCATAATATGACCTTCCCCTCAAAGGGTGGTGAGCCTAGGCCAAAGCAGAGGAAGAGGGAGAGGCCCCAACCCCAGGTGCCCGATGCATCATGATGGAGCCCCCCGGCAGTCTAAACCTATAGCCCTGGATCATTGCCAGCATAACTAAGGGCGGTTCAGGAGGGGTCCTGTTGCCCTTTAGTGCTTTTTATATATAACCCCTCCAAAATTAAAAAGAACTGTGTTTAGTGTTTTTAATCAGGGAATTAAAAAGACCCTCCATACATTAGCTAAATTTCAAAACAAATTCAAATTCAAAATTCATTTATTTAGAGCCCAAAATCACAAACATTGTTTGCCTCATCTGCAAAAAGTCCTTAGACAGTCCTTAGTCAGGAAAACTTCAAGCCACAGATGAGGGATCCCTCTCCCTGGACGACGGAGACGTCAATAGATGCCACATGTACAGAGAATCATTAAATATTATGAAATTATACATGAGTCGTAATAAACTGACACTGAGTTCATTGGTTTAGTCCATGTGTGAAGGTATCCAGGTAATGGAAATGAGTCTGTGAGTCCAGGTGCACCCTAGATGTCCTCATATGGGCTCTGAGCCACTCGACCTTCTCTCCACAACACAGGACACAGATCATGTCCCCACCAGAGTGAACCTCAGACAGATGGACCACAACCAGAATCAGTGAGGAACCTGCAAGACTGAGAGAACAAAGAGGACCGGGGCTCTGCAGTAACTTTACAGGACTTTACAGGACATAAGAGTATTCACATAACCGTTTTGACACTTTACCAATTTAACTACTTTAACCAGTACAGTTTAACCACTTTAACCAGTTTCTAAAAGTGACTCCAGTTTGCAACCATAATATGAGTAAAGGAAGCAGAGGAAGAGGTGGATCTGATGCAGTGCCATGAACTACAAGTAAGCCTGCACTGTTTTGGGAGCGCAGCACTGCTCTAGTACTTCTGGAAACCCTGAGTAAGCGGTTTTGGGAAACCCTGAAGCGCTCTAGGCTCTGCAGCCTTGATAAGGAGTTATCAATTCATTAAGATATGATGGTGCCAGACCATGCAGAGCCTTATATGTGAGGAGAAGGATTTTAAAATCCACTCTAAATTTTACAGGGAGCCAATGCAGAGAAGCCAATACTGGAGTAATATGGTCTCTTTTCCTGGTTTTAGTCAGCACCCGAGCAGCGGCATTCTGGACCAGCTGTAGAGTCTTTAACGACTTGTTTGGGCAGCCTGATAAAAGTGAATTACAATAATCCAGCCTGGAAGAGACAAATGCATGGACTAATTTTTCAGCATCGCTTTGGGACAAAAAGTGCCGAATTTTTGCGATGTTGCGCAGGTGGTAAAAAGGCAGACCTTGAAATATGCTTAATATGGGTGTCAAAGGACATATCCTATATCCTGATCAAATAAAACCCCAGAGGTTCCTTACAGTGGTGCTGGAGGCCCAGTTAATGCCATCCAACAAGGCTATCTTAGGAGAAAGCGTGTTCCTCAGGTGTTTCGGACCTAATAGGATCACTTCAGTTTTATCTGAGTTCAACAACAGGAAATTTCTGGTCATCCAAGCCTTTATATCTTTAAGGCAGGCCTGGAGTTTCAGGAGCTGATCAGTTTTGTGTGGCTCCACTTGATAAATATAATTGGGTGTCATCAGCATAACAATGGAAATCTATGGAGTGCCTCCTGATGATATTGCCAAGGGGCAGCATATACAAAATAAACAGAATTGGACCAAGCACTGAACCTTGTGGAACTCCATGACAGACTTTAGTATGCACAGAGGATTCATTATTAATATGGACAAACTGAGACCGATCTGATAAGTATGATCTGAACCAGTTTAATGCAGACCCTTTAATGCCAAGCAGTTTTTCCATTCTCAGCAACAGGATGTGATGGTCAACTGTATCAAAGGCAGCACTAAGGTCTAACAGGACAAGTACAGACAGAAGCCCTCTATCTGATGCTGTCAACAGGTCATTAGTGACTTTCACAAGTGCTGTTTCTGTGCTATGGTGAGCTCTAAATCCTGACTGAAAAACTTCAAAAAGACTATTACTGTGGAGATAATTACATAACTGGCTGGCAACGGCTTTCTCTAGGAATCTTAGACAAAAAGGGGAGGTTGGATATTGGTCTATAATTGGCTAACACATCTGCATCAAGTGTAGGTTTTTTGATCAATGGTTTAATTACAGCTACTTTAAAAGACTTGGGTACAAAGCCTGACACCAGAGACAGATTAATAATATGCAGCAGTGATGTGCCAAATGTGATTCAGCTGTGAGTCTCACCAGTATCCAGCAGATGTCGCCATAGTTTGCAAAAAGTGAATTTATTGTCACTCAGAGTGATTTAGTTTCAGTTTAAGGCATTTCTGGACATCCCCTTTCAAACGTTTAATACTCAATTTGAAAAAAAGAGGCAGGTTGACAAATATGTATATATTTGCACTAATGTCCTGACTTAGTGACTTCCTGGTTTTTAATTCTTTGGGGATCCTTCAAGACCATTTAGTCAAAAAGACACTCATTATATCTATAGACGGGGAACAAATTAGATAGATAGATAGATAGATAGATAGATAGATAGATAGATAGATAGATAGATAGATAGATAGATAGATAGATAGATAGATAGATAGATAGATAGATAGATAGATAGATAGATAGATAGATAGATAGATAGATGATATGATGAGATAGATAGATAGATAGAGATAGATAGATAGATAGATAGATAGATAGATTAAGACAATTAAGACAACAATTAAGACAAAACAAAGACAATGTGTTATACTCTACTGGAGGTATGAACACCATTCTGCCAAAAGATATTCACTCATTTGGTGTTTTGATGATGGTTGGTCCAAAATCTCCCCTAGGTGTTCATTTGGGTTGAGATCTGGTGACTGTGAAGCATATCAGAGCATATCTCCCTTCACAATGCTTGTGTGTTTTTGTCACACTTGAGGCCCTCCTTCCACCTCCTGCTCCCACAGTGTCCACTTATGTTTTTTCTCGTATCCTCAGTACAAACTCTGCTGAAGGCTTTCATAAGGCTTTCACCACTGCGATTGGTATTATCCAAAAACAAAATCTGTATAAAACAAAGCATGAAAAGTTGTACTTGACTCTATGGTACACACAGAAATGAGGGAAGTCAAACCAACTCACAGTATGCCTTGGCTAAATAATAATACCTAAGATAATAATACCAAAGAAATAAAGCAAAAATGCAGATAAGCAAAACAAAAAAGGGAAAACGACCATCTATCAGGTATCAGGTACACAAGCTTTTGCTCCTCAGCTCTGAAACTCCCTGACTGAGGATCTGAGGTTTGATCTTTTAAATCACTTTTCAGAACTTATCTATTAAAGAAGCCTTTCACTAATGTTACTACATCTCTATTTTATTTCCAACATGTCTTATCTGTTCAATTATCATCAGTAGTGTTCTTGTCTTTATTGTTGGGTATTTTATTTTTATTTAATTTTCCTCAGTCTTGAAACATTTTAACTCGGTGTCAGCCATGCAAAGCACCTTGTAACTCTGTGTGTTGTATAAATAAAGTTCACTTTTATCATTATTATTATGTGATTCAAGTCACCCCTCATGAGAGGGCATTGACATCCTGGAAGGGACCACTCCTCCCATCAGTATAGAAATGTTTCATAATAAGATAAAGATGATCATTCAGAACAATTTTGTATTGATCTGCAGTGACACATCCCTCTAAAGGAGGCAAGTGGACCCGAACAATACCAACAAAATACCCCCCACAGTGTAACAGAGGCACCAGATCCCCTTTCTGTAGGGGGTCGAGGATGCAGGATTTTCCTTTAATGTGTCACCTGTCTGTATATATATACAACAATACAAAGAATACATTGGGATCTAATTCATTTACATGTGTATACTGCACAAAGAAGTAATAGCCTACATCTGCATCTGTGGACTCTCCATTTGAGTGTTATCGTCCGTCAGCGGGTTCAATCAGTGAGACAAACTACTGTGAGTCAGGACGCTGCAACAAATCTCATCGCTGTCCTGCCAAACAGCAGCTTTTCATTAAGAGGAGGAGTTATTTAATGCCATCCCTTAGAGCTCTCTCTCTCACACACACACACACTCAGACTATCATCACCCTGCATCCCGTCAGCTGCACAGATGAGCTGAGGACTCTCTCTGAGCGCCTCCTTCGCTCGCTTCAACATGGACCTGCTCAATTTTCTGCTTTTCCTCGCTGTCGCCTCCCTCTCAGTCAGAGGTAAGCCAGCGACATGATTGCTTTAATTAACTCCAGCAACCCAGAGATTTTTATTTAATTATTATTATTTGGAGGCAAATCGCTAGGTTTCATGTGTGTAGTGTACCTGGAAATACATACCTTTTGTACCACTCCAAGTTTTTTTGTTTTATTGTGGTTATTTAATGCTATCTGTAAATCACATGTGCATGCAAATATTAACTATGATAATGTATAATACTGTGGGGGGATTCTTTTAGATTGTGTCCTGCTGCTTGAACACATATCAATACATACACACTGCTGCATGTGTGTAAAAGTGAAATATAACATTTGCATTTCCATTTTAATGTGACTGATGCAGCCATGAAAGCATGCTGGTTCTGTGCTTGAAATCTGTTTAAAGTGGTTTACATGTGCAGTGTGTATTAATGTGGTGACTGATAAACAGGGTCCCATTTGCAGCCTGCAATGATCACAATAGCCTACACATTACATTTCCTGTTTTGTCTCCTGTATGTGTGAGACTGATTCATCTGTCGCAGCTGAACTTCTCGCAGCTTTTGTTGATGCTCTGTGAGGTTTCTCGTGATTAGCTTCAAGTGCAGACTTGCAGACAGGTTTTGTAGATGGAAATGAGGAAAGTAGTGTGTTATAATCAATCTGTACTTGTATTGCTTCTCTACACTGGGACAAACAAGAGACAGTGACTGTGAGACCATGGCAAAGCAGTTTTTAGGAGGGGTGGTGTGTGTGTGTGTGAGAAAGTGTGTGAAAACACCAGCAGTGTCATTAGTCATTAAATCTTCACTGAAAGCCCTTCATTGTAACAGGTGACTGAATAAAGTAGTCTATACTAAAAGCAGAGTAACACTGTTTTCATTGTGCCCTTGCAACGCATATTTCTATTCAAATGTTACAGCTACACACTCTGTTGCTGCCTGTGCTCGGTCTGGATGGACACACATCACACAGTCACCCCATGCAGATGTAAAAAAAAAAAGAAAAAAGAGCAAAACAGCATAAATGGAAACCTGATTTTTAAATTGTAATTAGTTAATGAAATCTTAGAAACATGCTGTGTCTCACCAGTTTTACTCAAATCAGCTCGGAATCATGAATATTTTGATTGAGACACTTCATTTAATGGTAATCACTGACTCAGGCTCTTCTGTCTGCACTTTACAAGCACTTCTTAGTTGAGGCTTCCTCAGGAGTGAAGTGTAGAGAGGCAGATGGAGAGAAGCAGGGTGTGCACATACTGTACATGCACATCTAAATGCCTGAGCTGCTGTCTGAGGTTGTTAAAGTTCTTGCCCATCTCTCTGACATCATTAAGAGCTTGAAAGGCTTTTCTTCTGCCTCCCTGCTCACTTTCAGAAACATACTGGCTGCGTATCAGAATCAGAAATGTTCCACGTGTGGTCTGATGGCCAGCGGTTCTCTGGGAAGTTCTGCAGAAACATCTTAGGAACAATAACACACATTGATGTCATCTCGCTGATCCCCACGGTGAAATTTGATTATTGTGGGATTTTAGGGGGGGGGCAGGGGGTTCGGCCGTGGACAAAGACGAGCTTTCAGCTACTCTTTCTCTTCTTATGAAAAAACCGGATGCGACAGAGAGCATAGGAACGGGGAGATGCCTACAGACAACAAGCTCTCTGCCAAATCATTGGGATAATGTGCTTCTCATAGGTGGTTTAGGGTAATTGGGCTATGTGGCCATTAGTGAAGTGGATAAATGCTGCCAAAAACGCTCTATAACTCATGAGGGGAGACGAGAGTGTGTTAAAATGAGAGGCAGGTCTGATTTGAGATTGCCCAGTGAGATGAATCAAGTCCAGGGATTGTATTTGGATGATTGCCTGCATGTGTTTCACCACCCCAGACTTTGTTAGCATATTCCACTCTGACACTGACAAGAGAGTGTGTGTATTTTAGTATACTTTAACTAAAACAGACAAGAGCGTAAGAGTGGTGGTATAACTGCAACATGAACAATGCTTACACATGATGTGATAATGAGCAAGAGTGGATGATGTGAGAGGTTGAGTGGGAGAGGAAAAGTTTTGGTTTTAGACTGAATGGAGCGAACTTTGGCCCTGCTTCATGTCTCAACTTGAATTAACGTCCAGCTCCAAACAAAGTGATCATTTGGATCATTTTAGGCCACCTGCAGCATCGTGGCTCTTGGAAGGAAAGTGCTGAGTCTATTAGTTAGTCTGTCACTTCCAGTCTGGAGTATCTCAACAACTCTTAAATAGATTGAACCACAATTTTGTACAGACATTCATGTTCCTCGGAGGATAAAGCCCACTGACTTTGTTGATTTTTTTACTTTTCCTCTAGCGCCACCATGAGATTGACATTGTGGTTCACAGTGAAACATATCTGGACAGCTATTGGATGGATTGCAGATTCCTGGAGGATAAATTCTAATGATTTTCATTTTGCCATCATCATGTCAATATTTCACTTTGCTCAGTACGTTGGTTTTGGTTAAAATATCAAAACTAATGACATTCTCCTTAACTGCAGATGTACTTTGTTATTTGGTGGAAATTAGCAGATGCTGGCATGCTAACAGAGTGAACTGATAAATATTACTCAGCATCAGCATGTAATTCTGAGCATGTTAGCATTCAGCTCAAAGAACTGCTGCGCCTACAAGTGCAGCTTCACAAGCCTGTTAGCAAAGCTTCTTTGTGGATATCTGCTCATTACTGTGATGCTGTTTTTAAGACGACACGTTTGGTTGGTCAGTACACTGATATAAATAAAATGCACACTCAGTAGTTACGAAACACAAAATCACAAAAACTTTGGCACTGTGGTGTCCTAGGATTGGTGAAGTTACAGCATCCCCACGGTCAGTCGTCACTGCTCATTCATTCACTCAGTTCTCTCTCTGTTTATACCAAACAAACAGCTTTTGCTCTAGCTTAAAAAAGGAACTTCAACAGTTACATAACACAGGCATTGAGCTGGATGCTCTCTCAGACTGTCAGTCATAAAGTTGACTATATTTTGGATAAAAAAAAAGTTGTTTGTGCTGCAGGCTGGCTGTGTGAAAAGAAGTTTGGCAATAAAGTTGAACATTAATTGGCAATAGACGTGGCTAACAGAGTCTGTCTCGCTCATTTTTTTTTTCTGAAGTGAATATGAAAGTGTGTTTACTCCTTCCTCTGTAGTTTCTCTTCAAGGGGTGCATCAGCGCAGACTGTACAGGGACCTGATGAACAACTACAACCCACTGGAGAGACCGGTCGTCAACGACTCTCAGACTCTCACTGTTCACTTCGGCTTCACCCTCATGCAGATTATGGATGTGGTACGTAAATATTGGTTCTTCACACACACCCAGCAAGCAGACGCGCTACACAAGGCGGCAATAATCAATTTTCATCACTTATTATATAGATTGTCTTCAATCAATTTTAATGGGTGGGAATATTCATATTTTCCAATATAGATAAAGACAGCCCTAGTGTTTCAGTTTTATTTCATTCACAGGGATACATTTTGGATCATTTAAATCTGGGTTTTGAAGCCTTTGAGTCATAAATTCAAAGTGTAATTGATGCAGAAAGCCGTAGCACAACTCATTAGGATGCAAACCTCTTTATATAAGCTCGCCAAGCTATCAAAACAAATCAGTAAAAGAAAATACTGAGAGTAATAACAAGTCATTAATTCTGTCTTTCACTCTTGATTGTCAGTTGTCACCACTTAACCGCCAATTTCTTTTTCCATCACCACAGCCCTGAGAGGTGAAGCTGCTGTGGATGTTTAAGTGTTTTGAGTCGCATGATTCTTCCTTTTATGAAACTTAAACTGAGAAATCAATGAATACATACAACAAAATACCTGAAAAACATCATTAATGACAAATATCTTTTTTTTTCTAACAGGATGAGAAAAACCAGGTTTTAACAACCAACATTTGGCTACAACTGGTAAGACTTTTTCCTGAAAAATGTGTGTAAAGTCAAGTTATAGTTACACAAACTGCTTTTTGATGATAAATCCATCCATTTTCTATTTCTATTTATCTATTTATCCTGTTCTGATTTTGCACTGGGTGAGAGTAAGGTTATATCCTGGTGATTTTTCAAGGGTTATGTGCTGTTTATATTTCTTTGTGGTACACTAGCCCCCCAAAATACACAAATTGTTGTTTTTCCATCTCCATTTATGTTAGATAAAACAAACACGATATAATGTGTAAATCAATGAGCTTTGGAGACGCTGAGAGTCAGATTATGTTTCCTTTGGCCTGACTAGCTGTTTGCAGTATTTATTGCAAAGCTAAACTTATCAGCTACAGGCCGTAGCTTCATATTTTCTGTACAGATATGAGAGTTTTATCGACCCTCTCATCTAAATCTCAGCAAGAAAGTGAGTAAGTATTTTCCTTTAAATGTCAAATTGTACATTTAACTTAAGCCTGGTGTTTAGTTTGTGCATCTCATCACAACAGTGTTAAGTATTTACTGATAAAGCAAGTCTGACTTTAGATGCAGAGTTATTTTCTTACAGTCTTGTTTACCACATCTTCTGGTATCCAGTATTTTCATCTTCCGCAGGAGCAATATGTCCCTTTTCTCCTCCACACGGCGAGATGAGGTGTATGAACGCAGATGTTTTATCGCAGCCTGTCCATTGTGTGACACTACTTCCCCGCTGCTGCACCGTCAGCAGGCTGTATCAAGGCTGTTTGGTCTGTTTTAAATCACCCCGCGGAGCAGCAGTCTCACTCAATCTCTCTCCTTCCACACCCTGCAAAATCAACTTCGCCTCTCTCAAACGCAAGATAGCGCATGCAGCATCCACAGTGTTGGCGTTGATCTAGCGCTTGTCAGCTTCCTCTGCTCATGTGGTCTCCAGGGAAGAAAGTTGAAATGTCCTAAAGAGGCATTCATCTCTGAAAGTCACTTTGAGACACTGACGATGGTTCTGTAAGATTACACACTCAATCATTTTTCACTGGAAAGTAGTAATTATATGATTTTTAACTGCCTCAGGATAGTGTTGGAGTGGACAAATTAGACACGCGCTGACAGTTGTATGACATCCTGCATGACATGAATAATTGAGTGGCTTCAGTTTTCGTTTAAGGCATCATGTCCATGGTTTAAGGACAGCTGAGTGGTGACAAACTACCGGGGTTGTGAGTGAATTTCATTAAAAGAGACTTAAAGGGCCAGTGTAAAGGATTTAGGGGAGATATATTGGCAAAATGGAGTATAATATTCATAATAATGTTTTCATCAGTGTATTATCACTTGAATCTGAGAATCGATGTGTTTGATGAGCATAGGATAAATCCTTCACATCTACATAGGGAGTGGGTCCACCGTGTTTCTACAGTAGCCCAGAAGGGACAAACTGACTCTAGAGAGGGTCTTTCCCATTTTTATATTGAAGTGGAAGCTTGAATTTGGTGGTGGAGGTGGAGGTGATTTATATATGAGTGTGAACATTTTATTTTAAATATTTAAACATGAAAATAAATCTATTTAATAGCAATGCCTCCTCTCTACAAAAAAAACACCAGCTCTATTTTAAAAGTCTATGCTTGGTGCATCATATTCTATTTAACATCATCATCTTATCTTTAATATCACTATCAAAATCAAGTCATAGATAACATTAACTTCGGAGCACAGAGCAAAGATTTGGGGAGCAGGCAGATGGAGAACAGAGATGGAAAAGAGACGGCAAACTATTTTGTAATTAAGGATTTAAAATTCACTCGTCACTCGTGCTGATTAACAGGGCTCAACAGATGGACATGCCAGAAACATCTCTCGAATCACAGCAGGGCACAAATTCAAGAAATTATTTTTATAACATCTTTTTCTGGTAGTCAGTTAGTTGAATTGTCGTAATATCAGACAGGCAGCAGGGGGAAACAACTACCTCGGTTCTGTCTGGAGGTAGCAAATTATCCTATGAATACCCGTTAGGATCACTATTTGTCATCTTCTAATTGACATCTTGTTTGTTTCATTTGTACAAAAAAAATATGCTAGCTGTCCCCCTGGTTACAGTCTTTATGCTAAGCTAAGCTAACCCGCAGCTGTCTTTAACATCCTATTCAACAGACAATTCATTCACCGATCAAATAGATAACAGAGTAGAAGCAGGTGGAAATAATGGATTTAGTGAATGAAATCAGTCTTTTTGTTATAAAAAGAGAAGCAGGTTGGTGAGAGTGACTGGACAAATGCACTCTATTCTAATTTTTCCATGTGAGTCATACAGGTGACTCCCCCCGTGTGTTTTACTCAGCCTTTATCAGCGAGTGACCTTTATATTTCTTCACGCCGGCCACAGCTGTTATTTGAATACCATAATAGGCTGAATTCATTAAAGATGAATTCTTGATCTGATTAAAAAGTCTTCATAAAAAGCCATTTCATCAGGGTGGAGAAAACCTTAGCCAGATCACCCAGCTGTCCCCATTTTGCTGTACCAAGCTGGAAGTCGTGTGCTCGCATCTGCCGGGGGCCCGGGTGGGCTTTGTACTCATTTTATGTTGCATTCAGCTTCAACCCATGTTTTGATTCAGATAAAATTGTGCACTTTAACATAATAACTACAATCAGTATATGAGGAAAACTTGTGTGTTCATGGTTGATGACTCTCGAGATACTGGACTCATTGTTATTTTTTGTTTTTTTGTATAGTCCCTTTCTGTGTTGTTATCTTTCACCCATGATTTATAAGACATGGCACAGTATTAGTTATCTTTAGATCAGAGACAGCAGCATAGCTCTCCAGATGCAATGTCAATCTGTCATTACAGTATTTTATTCCAAACTGAAATATCTCAACATCTCAAGGATGGATTGGCATGAAATCCTGTCCTCCTCTACGAACTTTCATCGTAGGGGAGGACAGGCATTTTAATGACTTTGGTGATCCTCTGACTTTTCTTCTTGGGCTACCAGCCTTTTCACATATTTGGTGAATACTACATACTTTCCTGACTTTCTCTTGACTTTTCTCGTGACTTGCCGCGAGCCACAAGGTTGACATTTTTGGTTCAGTATGAAATGCCTCAACAACTGCGCTGAAGTTTACACACATTCACTCCCCCCTGCGGGTGAATCGTAATAACTTTGTGATCCCTTGACTTTTCTGCCAGTGCCTTGATGAAGTCAAACTTTTAAATAGTCCAGTACTTTATTTTATGACCAAATACCTGCATGTGTTTGAATGTGAGCTGAATATCAGTTGTTGAAATCTACAGCCTGTCTTATTTGACAGCTTGTTTATCCGGCGCTGCACACCACATACAGTTTGAACTGCATAAAAAACAACGTTCCTCATTAATCCAAAAGTTGTATTCCTCCAGAGATGCCACTGACACCCATCGCAGAGATTTAAATTCTTGTAGCGTGTCACCGCTTTATGTTACATACAGCTGCTGTCACATACATTTATTTTACTCGTCACAGTCACTGTCACTGACACGAAGTGTTAAACCACAGCTAGAGCTTTCAAACAAAGCTCACCAAAGAGGAGACGCAGAGCCCCATATGGGCTTAAATGATGTGTTAAAGATGTGTATGTGGAAATACAAAAATGTTTCTGTATCCCACAGTACTGGGATGATTATTACCTCCAGTGGAATACATCAGAATACCCAGGTGTGACCAATGTGAGGTTTCCCGACCATCTCATTTGGAAACCAGACATTCTGCTGTATAACAGGTAGGTTTTCTAAGAGCAGCTCTGCTCAGTGCTGCACTGTAATTGGATATGCATGGTGTCAGACTCGCGCATGCATTGTCCGCACCACAACATAATGGGGTGGATCTCAGAGGGATGATGCATTTTTCGGTTTTTGGGTTTCAGATTTAATAACAAGATTGTTACAGTGGCACTGACGGTGATATATTATATGCTGGAGATCTGATCTGATTTTCTGAAACAAAAAAGGAATAATTTGTTCTGGCTTTGTGGATCTCATCTTAAAAATAATAGTATATTAAGGAAGACATTGCAGAAACCACAACACTAAAACAAATCTCCTCATTAAGGGGCATATACAAGTGATGTTAGAGAATTTGTGTTTTATATTTAGAATTTACAGTTGTATCTTTAAAAGATCTAAAATGATCTAAAAGTGTCATAGACCTGTAAAAAAATCAGTTTGAATTAATAGTTAATTCCCTGCTAATTAAATATGTTACTGAGTTCAAATGAAATGAAAATTTGAATAATTAAATTAACCTTTCCCCTCAAGCGACCCCAATTTTAACAATCACTTTGTCTGAAATATGTTTTTTGGTCTTTATCTTCGTGTCTTTGGCTCCCCTAATTCCACCACTGGCACTGCTGAATTTGTTATGTTTTCATTTGCAATTCAGACAGAGCAGGTAGCAATTTAAGGGCAATTGTCAAACCTCACCAGAGTGCAGTTGGCATTTATCAAGGTGAAACAAATGCTTTTTGACAAGTTTGTGCTTTAAGAGGGTTTTCTGAATTTGACTTTGAATACTTGTAAAGCCATCAAAGTACAAATTAAGAGAGGCTAAAAATGTTCTTGTATGAAGCCCTTTGGATCTGTTTAAAACTTGATTTTTCAAGTTTCAATTTCAGTGCCTTTATGCTGTTGATACAATTCAGCAACCATCTGTTTTTTCTTTGAAATTATACTTATTAGCCAAATTTTAATTAAAAACCCTGTTTTTTTCCCCTCTCAATGACAAATGTGCAGTGTCGGCACTGTTTACACGTTTTAGAGAAGAGAGGGCAGCATAAAAAATTATTCCACAAAGACATACGCAAGCAGTTGGCAACTGCTTTATTTCATTCAAAATAAATACCAAATAAAATAGAATACAGTACAACTTTATTTTTCACCAAAATGGAAAACTGTCCTCAGCTCACCAGAATATAAAAGACACCCGAATTAAATAAATATATTCAGATGGCAACATGTCAGAACATCCTGGAATATTCAGGCTTCTGCGCTTGTTTCATCTGCAAAGCATCGGACCCCATGTTGTCTCAGGACTTATTCAGAATATCCCGCAGAGTGCAACTTGCAAGGAGAAAGTGAAAAATGGATAAACCCATTATATTCCACAAAACAAACATAAACCTTGTCCATTTTTGGAGCAAAATCCTCGGATATCTCTCATAGTCAAAATCAAGCATTTACATGTGGTACAAGTTTGGATCATTGTGCATAAAGTGAATGTATTTCTCCGTTAAAAGGAAGATTAATCATAAAACAAATTGAACAGTGTTGCATTGATATGGCTCATCCTCTTAAGTGGGAGCTGGTTTTCAGACAGGAACATTAGAATTCAAGGTTAGTGGTGCTCCACAGTTGAAATATATGCAGTGCAGTCAAGAAGAGCCCTTTGGAGCAATAGATCATATAGACAAATGAATAAACTTGTATAAAAAAAAGATGGCTGAAAGAGAATTTTATTCTATGTCCCTAATGGAGAGAGCTGTAGAGATCACCATTAATCAATCTTTAAAGGAAGATCTGAACAAATCACATTAGAGGCACTCTACTCTCCGTCAGCTAATGAGGGGAAAAAGCATTGTACTTCATTTGTCATTGTCCACTGAGTAAAGCCTTGATTTGAGACTCTGCTGCAAGTGAAGTTTTTGTTTTTTGTTTTTTTTTTCATTCTCAATAAAAGCAACTCTTTCAACTTCCACTCAACCGTGCCTCAGCCTCTGGGGAGTTCATCTACAGGCAGCGAATTGTGGGTAGCAGGGGAGAACGAGGGTAACCACTGAATAACCATCTCCAGGGAAATGTTGCATCAGTTGTGACTCCTCGCTGGCTGCATACCTGCTGCAATAATGAGCTAGAGAAATATTTGTATTTTTCCTGCACATCTGTTCCTCTCGCTGTTTGTTGCTCGTCCAAATGCATGTTGCCGCCTTATAATTAATAGCGGTTCTCACAAAGGTTGTATCAGTGGATGAATTTATAAAGATGTTTTCCACTGAAGCTGTACTTTGCATACAGCTAACAAAGCAGTAAATGTGACTCTGTGTCGTCCACAGTGCAGATGAAAGATTTGATGCCACTTTCCACACCAACATTTTGGTCAACTCTTCGGGCTCCTGCTCCTACTTACCTCCAGGTAAGCGTTGTAATCTCAGTTAACCCTCACAGATGTTTACTCATTAAAAATGTTTGGATCGATATTCTCCTTCTCTTCTATTTTTATACATAAATATATTT
The DNA here is from genome assembly GCA_023238725.1 of Scortum barcoo. NCBI lineage: Eukaryota > Metazoa > Chordata > Actinopteri > Centrarchiformes > Terapontidae > Scortum > Scortum barcoo. Next base: position 8,667,989 of record CM041531.1, on the reverse strand, counting down.
CAGCTCTCCTAAAGTTTCCTCCTTATCTAACTTACAAACATGAGCATATCTCGTCCTGCACCTTAGCATGCATTGAACGATCCAAGTGCACCGCTAACATTGGTTTGCAGGCCAAATAGTTAATTAGCCCCTCAGCCAAAGCACATCAGACATGAACTTCCCTGCAAATGTTACTGTGGTCTGCTCAGATGTTGGTATGGTCCTCACTGTTCAATGCCACGAACACACTGTCTGCACAAGCTCAGCTCACCACAGCCTGCTAATTTAAAAATTCTCCCCAAATACCTTTTTTTTCTTCCTTTTAATAATACACTGACATTCATTTTGACTGCCAAAGGGGTGACTGAATCTAATTTAACATTGACTTAAGGCAAATCTTTGATCATCCGCAACCACCTGAAATTTTGCTGGATTGAAAAGATTTTCCCAAATGGGGACAGCAATGAGAATAATCTGATGTGGGCAGGAGAGATCTGAATTTATACACTGAATATAATTGACCTTGTACTAAATAAAGAATATATCTTGATCATCATGTCTCTATGATGTATTTATGGTGTATATTTATATATGCTATGGCAGGATGGTATTGGCAAGATGTAAGCAACATCCAGAAACAGTATGTCCCATTAGATTCAGATAATAGCCAGATGCAGGCAATTTAAAGATCTTCACTGCCACTGCCTCTTCTAACTCTGATAACGACACCACGTATGTCAAAGCATTAGTTGCTGCACCTTATTAAGTGCTTTAACTGTGTGCTACAGATCCCATCTTATCAGCCTCCCTCTTTAAGTACCAGTTCGTAGCTAGCACTAACCTCCCAATTATTTTTTTCCCTTCATGTTTTGCATCAAAACATTTGCCCGTTATGTTACATAAATCAAAACGCACCAGATTTCAGGAGACAACTTTGATGAGGTATCATCATTTTATCGTGGCTTAATGATATGCAAATATCATCAAACCACAATCAGTAGCTGACAGTCTTTTATTGATGGTCATATTTTCATCTTGTCGTGAAAAATATCATTTCGTTAATCTGTAGAGCCGACGTTCAAACATCAACATCAAACAGCCACACTCCTCCTCGAAATACGCAGACTGATTTTCAATTTCATACAATTTGTGTTCAGCAAGCTTCAACCTTTCTGCTGTGTAAATATGATAAAATGTATAAACATAATGCTTTGTTTTCTTTGGGGGATTCCCACTCAGGGTTAGTGAGACAGCAGCAGCTGAGCTATCAGGAATAGGACCATTTAATGAATTCCCTTTTCTATTAGAAAAATCCTAAGAGGTAAATTTTTTTTACCTTCACAGGGGTTTGTTGTAACAATTGTATCACATTGTGTTTGGTGTTTTATTTAATGTTTTGGCAGAAATCCTGCCAAAATATTGGTTGATTATTGTAATGGAAATTGTCAGTCTTATCACATCCTTTCTTTTTACTTGCAGAAAGATGAGAGCTGACTCTGTGCTTCACTTCACAGAAAATTGCCATCACATTATGTTTATCAAGTTTCCAGGCCAGCTGCTGTCTGTGTCTTTCTTTTCCACTGACACACACAGTACAAAGAATGCTCTTCATCTTCCTTAACTTTAGGGAAGAAAGCAATTAAGTGTTATTATTGTATTTCCCCGAAATGTCAAACCTTTGTTATAACCTCTTTGTGTTTTAAAGTGCTGTTATCCCAGAAACAGTAATTTAATGAATCCATCACCATCACACTCTCAGTGAGCGGTGATGCACTTCTTCCTGATCGAGGCTGTGTGGTCTTAAAAGATCTGTGACACTCACTGCAAAACACTCACACACACATGCATGCATGGCAACAAATTGAAACAGAAGCTCTTCCTATCACAGCTGGTGATTACTGCTCTGCCTGGCAGGCTCTTCTTCTCGGTCCTTTCCCCATACCACACAGCAATGCCGGCCAGCATTTTAATCAATACTGGCGTAAATAGCTCCGTCATTGAATTTCTTCTGGATTGATTGCCTCTGTCTCAAGCAAATTGCCTCTCCACTTTGCTCCAAATGAACCCTTGCTAGATGCTATATTCACGCAAAATATTCACTCGCTGTTTGAGCTCAACACAAATGCACTGAATGGGCAGAGCCGCATGCAGATACAACCTGGACTGCTGTTCCAAATCATTTGAATATCCTGATAACTTTGCCTTTGTCAGTGAGGTTTATTGCAGCCAATTGGAGTCTCTATTCATCCCCCCTCAGGTTTATCATCTTCATGGCGCTGAGAGAGAGGAGAGACCTTGTTTACGGCAGACGTCTCATATCTTTCTTAAATACGGAGGGAAATTAGTTTCGTGCCTGCCTCTCCTGAAGGATTACTGGTCACTTTCATCTCATTGTCATATTGGATTTTTTGCTCTCGTTAGGATGGATGGCACTTGGACGCCTATATCTTTCTGGAGTAAAACCTCTCTCGCTGTTGGGTGCTGTCATTTCCTTCTTCAATCTCCCTTCCTTTATTCCAGAGTAATTGCATATGCTCTCTATCAGAGCTGGCAAATGTCACCCCATCCATTTCTGTGTCTCTCCTCAGTGGCCCTCTACAGGTGATGGACAGCACGGTACATATCAAAGCAAGTCTTTCTGTAATCCGTCTCAGTCTTTTCATGTTTCGCACCACAACAGGGATCTTCAAGAGCACCTGCTACATTGATGTGCGCTGGTTCCCCTTTGATGTGCAGAGGTGTGACCTGAAGTTCGGCTCCTGGACGTACGGGGGCTGGTCTCTGGACCTGAAGATGTTGGAGGCAGATATCACCGGCTACATCGCCAACGGAGAGTGGGACCTTGTGGGTAAGAGGGAACGGCGGCCATTGAAGTGCAGAGGATCGCTACTATTGCTCCATTTTCCACCAGAGTTCATTTGTTTTGTCTCGCAGAGGTTCCAGGACGGAAGAACGAGCGTTTCTACGACTGCTGTGAGGAGCCGCACTACCCTGACGTCACGTTCACTGTGGTGATGCGAAGACGGACCCTCTACTACGGCCTCAATCTGCTCATCCCGTGTGTCCTGATCTCCACTCTGGCCCTGCTCTCGTCTTCCTCCTTCCTGCTGACTCTGGGGAGAAGATATCACTGGGTTAGGAATATACACACACACACACACAAAAATATTTTTGCTCATATATATATATATATATATGAATATATATGTATTGATATATAAAGGAGGTAGAAAGATATCTCCATCAACCCTTAAATGAAGGATTCATCATCACTTGAATTCAGAGGACCCATGGGACACACTTCCACCAAGGCTTCACTAAATTTGTTATTTTGTTTGATCTGCAGGTTGATCTGGACCAAAATGCACGTAATGATCGACATCACTGAATGCTTGTGCCAGATGAATTTGAATTGAATTTTTTTTCATTCACGTACATGCACTGGTCCATGAGAAAATGGCAAAAACCTTCCACAGTTTTCTGTCTCACAGCGATGTGCACGAAGAGTGTTATCACTTCACTTTCATTTAAAATTATTTTTGAGACGTCGAGCTTAGTACCAGACAGACAAACTGTGACCTGAAAACGTAACCTCTATGTCAGGAGGTAATAATGCAGTCCAAAACAACAACACCACAAAGTACAGCCTCAAAGCTGAATTGAGTCAACATACAATACAGCTCTTAATAAAACCCCAACACTTTAAGAAGGTGGTATGTATTACAGAGCTACAGTCTAACTCACAGGAAATTTAGAACATCACTGTAAGATGTTATATTGCTGTTCAGTGCGGCAAAAAACTCCCTCATTATTAGGACCGATCTACTTTCTTAACAAAACCCTGCGAAGACTACTTTATGTCAATCCATCCATACACGCATAGATTATACGTACGGTATTTTCCAAGGCTGCCAACTCATCTTACTTTTTAGTGTAATTTCTAATAACGGCAAGCCAAAGAAGAGATGCATTTCTTTCTGTTGGCTCATCTGTGCGTCTCAAAGCTGCTGCGAGGAATCAATGTTTCAAATGCGTGGTCCATATAAATCAGAAACATCCCTTTATACATTTTTTCTCTATAACAGGATTTCTGTTATAAATGGAGTTTGATTGACTGCCTCTGCCTCTGCTTCTGACTGCCCTTAGTGACCTGCAGTCCATCTCTCACTCAGTATTTCAACATTACAAATTTACACAAATCTCACACACACACCATATTCCCCGATGCTGCCATCATTGCATAACATCATGTTCAGGTAATGTAATGTTGAGGTGTTCATCTAATTTGTCCAGCTCTGCTCTAAACATGGGGGAGTTGCTCATATCTGACACAACTCGATGTGTTGCTTGATATCGTATCAGGATCGTTGACACTTCTTGTTGATGAGTACTTAAGTGATGTGACGGTTTTTATAATGTTGCCATGTTTTATAATTTCATATTTAAATGTCTCCTGACATTGCTGGCTCGATCCATGCATAACAACTGTGCACTGTTAAAAAAATAATATCAGTTCAAAGAATCCGGCTGAAAGCAAATGAGATAATAACGAAATGACATCTTTCGCAGCCCAAGTGGTTTTCTACACTGCACCAACCTTTCTATTATTCTTCAATTTTTCATCATCGCCAATAAATTTGGAGCCCACTTGTCTCCTGGGTAATCAGTCATTTTATGAAAAACAGCGGTTTTATCATTAATCCACTCCCTCTGTGTCCTTGTGAAGTAATCTGATGAACAGCGCAGAGTGAGTGACTTTAACTGTCAGTGGACTGAAAAACTGTTTAATCTTATCTCAGTTGTCACAGTTGACTTGAATGTTTGAGCCCATTTCATGCATAAATTACACACACTTGGTGTTGACAGTATCTGCGGGCGGCGTCTGGTGATGGAGGTGTGCGTGTGTGTGTGTGTGAGTACTGTATGTGGTGCGGGTTGATTTATGCAGCTTGAGCCTTCCTCAAATCATTAGAGTCCTGCACTGCACCTCGATTCCTTCATTAACCAAGCAGTACTTTAGAGCCAGATGTGTTGGTTTCTGTGTGTGTATGTGTGTGTGTGCAGTGTGTGTGTGCAGCTCATAGACAGAAAGAGGAAATAAGAACTGAGAATTTCTCATGCGGAGTATAATATGTTTTCTTAGGCAGATCACATTGCTCCTTGTCACCAACTGTTTTTTAAAGGGTTTTATATACTGTAGTTCACAGCACACATCAGGCATACATCATGAGTTATATTCCCTGCTGAATCTGAGTGTGTGTGTGTGTGTTTTGGCACATCCACATCTCACAAATTTGCTGTGTATGAAGTCAGTATATCAACGCAGCCACTCGTTGGCGTTATTATTCGAAAATAGTGAGCTCTCACTGAGAAATGTGTTTTCACGGTAGCATTTATTTCCAGATTTAATTTCAATAAATTAAATTATTGAAGGAATGTGATTTGCAAAATGCACAAATGGATCAACAGGAATATTACAGTGTGTGAGCCTTGACTCTCACAGTCTCTGTATTTTGCCTCTATATTTTAATATCAGTGTTATGAATTAGAAATACTGTGCTCATGTTTCATTCATTTCAAGGGTTGGTTCATCCCAGAAAATCCCACAAAGAGAAATCATATTTCCCACTGTGGTGTCTAGCTATGCCATGTGTGTCATCATCTCTGTACAGTGGAGGTGAAGGGTATTAAGTCTGCAACATTTTTCAGAAACAGTTATTTATTTTATGATTTATTGATTTTTTTAAATGTTTGGTAGAGTAACTAAAGCATTTGTTTCTGTAAAGGTAAGACACTTTTTCCGATCAATCTTAATGCTTTGGAAGTCACAACGGCAAAAATCTTAACACCAATTAAATGAAATTATAGTGCATGTCAGCAACTACTGTTTATCAAAGGATAAACTAACACTTTAATATAATCCTCTTTTAAATACAATGTTACATGTGACAATTGAGATAATATGTGCATCACTTTTTGTCATTTGGAAGGATTCACATGCTCCTCCTTCTTCCACAGATATAAGAAACAAGTGCAGAAGCTGTTCAGAGGTGTTAAATGTATACTGTATCAGCATGCCTGCAGTTAACAAAGATGCAGCTCTTAATCCTGCTGAGAGGTTCGGTCTTTTAGAAAGACAGCAAGAGCTTAGCGATGTCAGCTCATTAGTGAAAACTCCAACCGTAATGCCTTCTTGCAGGTATTTTAAAGACGCAAGTTTGTCTTTCTCAGCTTGCACTTTCTAAGGTGATGCAGTGAGTGACTGTGACACATTATAAGCAACAACTCTGCAATTCTGATTTTTTGGGATCCTCCTTCACATCTCGCTGCAGTCCAGTACCTCATTGTGGAAGAGTAGCATAACATTTGAAACAAGGCAAAATTAGCATTAAGCTTATAAGGCAGCACAAATTCATGGAATAAATGACAGAATGCAAAATAAGATCAAAACATGTGAACAACAGAATAAAACTGGGTGCAGTGCAACTGGAAACACTTGAATGGAATAAAATTTTTCATGAGTTTTCATAATACAAAATAAGCTTTATGGATGGAAACGTATGTTCGGCTGCATCCTTTTATAGCGTATAACATCCATTTTATGCAAACCTGTGGCAGAGTTCAGCATCAAAGAGTCACACAGTCCTGTCATGACTGTGCAGTTTGAACACTTTAACTTTTCATTGCACTTAATAGTTTTGTTGTGAAGTGCCAACTGATATTTGGTCTCTCTCCAGGCATTACAGTCCTGCTCTCCCTGACGGTCTTCATGCTGCTGGTTGCAGAGATTATGCCCGCCACATCAGACTCGGTGCCTTTAATAGGTAAGCCAGGCCCAAGTTAAAGGGAGCCGCTATGGGTGTCAACTACCATCAGTGGGAAAGACACCGCTGTGAATCGGTTTAGTCATTTTTCATAAGGAGTCTCTTTTTTCACAGAGTAACAAAGTTTAAGTCCAATGTTTAGATTTTTTGATTTAGAGATCAGAGTCACCATATTTGAAGCAGCGAAGTATAGAGAAGTATCTTTTTGCATTTCTTTAAAACACATCAAGAGTGCAGTACGCTTGAGGCAATAAAGGGAGTTGTGCTCTCTGGGGCTGTAAGCTTTTCCGTATACTGAAGCCTTTTATTTTACCCTTTTCTTCTCTCCTTGTGATGTTGCCTGCGCCTGTTTCACTGCAACCGTCTGAATCCGTCCTTAATGTCTCCTCTATTTCATCTTTACCCAGCTGAGTACTTTGCCACCACCATGGTCATTGTGGGTCTCTCAGTAATTGCTACAGTGCTGGTCCTACAATATCACCACCATGACCCCGATGGAGGGAAGATGCCGAAGTGGGTGAGTGTCGTTTCATATTGCACAGTCATGTGTGACTTCCACTTTCTCGCCGTTCATTTACCTCCAGCTTCACCCCAAAACTGTGGATAAACTTCTTATTATAAACTGTAGACATTTGCTTTGATTATGCTGCTTTTAAGGCCGTGTGTTCACCAGGTATCTCAAAGAAATATGCTGATCGCTCCTGCACCAGAAAATCACTAAAGTTAGCTCTTCAGTTATGAAAATGTAAAAAACACACACAAAAATTTAGCAGGAGGACTGAGAGTCTAGCTAATGTGTTTTCATAAATGTCTATTCTTTCTTGTATTATGAGGTCTCCTGATATAACAACATGATGAAAAGGTTCGGAGTCAAAGAATTCTACCACACCAAGCAGAGTGGCGACCTGCAGTTTAATATTCTCCTCTGCAGTGAAATGATTTATACCTTTTGTAATCAAACTGTTGACCAAAATTTTGAAGTTGTTGCAATACACAGTGCAGCAGACACCTGTGGAGTAATCAGAAAGTGGTATTTTCTGGTGCCATGGTATAATCAGGATTCTATTTTGATTTGTTAGTTTGGGAACAGTGACGCTGACAATGCTGAGCTGATCTGACTTTTGCAGATCCTACATTTCTTTTTTTTTCTTCAAAGTTTGACTTAAGCTGCTTTAAAGTCAATGATTAATTTAGTTGGTATTTCTAATGTTTGATTTCCAAGACCCGTGTGATCCTGCTGAACTGGTGCGCCTGGTTCCTGCGAATGAAGCGTCCAGGTGAGGAGCGAGTGCGTTCAGCCTGTCACAACAAGGCCCCGCGGACCAGCCTGACCAGCATGGACCTCAACGCCAGCGCCTCAGCTTCCCAGTCCACCAACGGCAACATGCTTTATGTCGGCATCCGTGGCCTGGAGAGCATTCACTACTCCACGGCCGCCACCTCGCCCGACTCCGGCGTCCTCTGTGGACGGCTGGTCGGCCGAGCAGGTGAGGATGAGATGCTCTCTCCCCACGGGCCACAGCTCCTCCATGGGCAGCATGGAGCCAGAGCTGGCCAAGATCCTGGACGAGGTGCGTTACATCGCCAAACGCTTCCGTGACCAAGACGAGGACGAGTCGGTGTGTGTGCAACGAGTGGAAGTGGAAGTTGCAGCGTCTGTTATCGACAGGCTTTGTCTCATGGCCTTCTCACTCTTCACCATCCTCTGCACCATCGGGATCCTCATGTCAGCACCCAACTTTGTGGAGGCCATCTCCAAAGACTTTTTCACTTGAGGGCTTAATCAGGAAATAAATGCTTCGACAAAATTCAAAATCTAAGTCCATCACTTTTATCAGAAAGGAACCATTTGTAAACTCACGGGGTAACAATTTGGATAGAGTAATTCAGGCAAAATGTTTGTAACGCATAATGAATTTATGTCTTACATAACAGTGGTGAAAATGACCAGCTTTGGCTTTTTATATTCACATAGCCATATGGCATACTAAAGGAAAACATCTAGATTTGAGCTCCCTGTACTGTTTTAAAATGACTAATGACTAATACTACAAAGCATCGTAACTGTGGTTCATTATGTGATATTAACTGTGTACTGTTGTTATTGTATCTATGAAAAGACCCTCACTCAAATTTATTCCATACATAAAGCATAACAGCTACAGTATGTTGTATTGAAATGTATTTGTTGAATCACATGTACACCTATATGTCCAAAACAGTTTTGCGATGTTGCAGACCTGCTTTCAAATTATTTTTGATGATTGTCATAAGCATAGCACCTCGATTTAACAATGTTATCACTTACTTATTGTTTCTTAATTAGTTTTATTCTAACATTTTGTGATAACTAAAGAATTGCTGTGAGGTCAAAATAGTTTGTTTTTCATGTCAGTTAATTAAAATGTGCAATGTTTTTGTTTTTGTCCATTCAACAGCTATACTGTGAAGTCTAACAAATAAATGTATTTTTTCTATTTGAAAATGGGACACCATATCAAAAATGTTTTCTTCCTGTGCAGAACTGTGTTTTGTATTGAAACATAAGCACACTGCTGTTCCATCTGCATTTTCTTCCTTGGACTGCAAATGATAACCTCCACCCTTTTGTTCATTTCAGCACAATATCAAACTGAAACAAACAGCAGAAGCAGAACAGACTGATATGGAGGACTTTTTGACTCACAGCTAACAACTGTAATAACTGTTCAGGGTAGATAAAACATGTACATGATAAAACAAGTACTCCGATACAGCTCCAGCAGAACTGTTGGAAGGACGATGAGTCACCAGTTTTCCTACATCTAGTTTGGCGAATGAAAAATAACACCGAACAAGAAACTTCCCAGTGCCTGATTTGATAGTGTGTCTGGAGTCAGACTTCATTATTAGTTTACTGAGGTTCACAGTTCACTGCACCAACCAAAGAAAGTATTTATGCACATTTATTAAAGTGAATCACATAACTGACAACAGAAATCAAGGGCAAATATTTGAAACTTTTATTAGCTACCAGGTCACAAAACAGTTGAATGAATTTCATCATTTGTGTGCTGGCAAATTTATTAGGACTCTTTCCTGGTAACAGTTTGTATCTGTGCTGAAATGATGCCAACAGGTTTTTCATCAGCACAGCCAAGTACATTACCACACCAAAGTACCAACACTCTCTTGTGCAGCTTGTCAGTCTTTTCTTTTCTTTTCCTTTGCTTCCACTGTACCACATTTCAGAGGAAAAGACTGTATTTCATTCATTTTTTGGTGGCGTTAAGTCACTATTTACATTATAAATGAGGACTTTTGCACTCAAAACTCACAAATGCTTAGAGAATATGCTGTTTTGTAGAAAAACTTACCACTGAAACAATTAGCCAGTTAGTAAATTAATCAGTAGTAAGTTAATCAGTCATCAATTAGCCCACTGACACAAAAAATATTGGTAAGTATTTTGATTTGATCATTTTTCATTTCTTTCAAACAGTTCTCACTTCCACCTTTTTAAATGTGATGATTTATGGATTTCCCTGTATATTATTTTCAGAATTAAATGTAGGTAAGTCAGACCCAGAATGTATTTTTAATAATCTTGGTCATAAAGAGCATCATGAAGGTGTCACTTTGGGTTATTATGACACTATTTCTGACTATTTTAAATTTTTGCACACTAAATGTCCAATCAATTAATGGAGAATAGAGAACATATAATAGTACAACAGTGACACGCGCCACATTTCTTTTTTTTTTTTTTTTTTTGCATTGTGTACTTTTACTTTTAATGCTTCATTTTTTGATTAAATGAATAATAAAATAGTCTTACTCTTACAAAAAATGCATACAACAAACATAGTATGGACACACCAAAAACTGTAATGGTAAAGGTACCTCTTAGTACTGATATGTCACATTTAGACATCAGAAAAGTTTCCAAATTTCTGCTTTTAATTCTTTAAGTTTAAGTATATTTTCCTGATTATACTAATAATTTACTTAAATAACATTTTAAATCCAGGAATTTTACTTTAAGAGAGTGTTGTTATTATTATTATTATTATTATTATTATTATTATTATTATTATTATTATTAGTCATAGTAGTACTGTTGTTGTTATAAGAATTGTCAGTATCATTATTAGTCTTTATTGGTACTATCATTTTCATATGGTATTAATGTATGGTATTGGCACTTTTATTTCAGTAAATGCTCTGAATACTTCAGATTCACATCTCAGGCTCTGTGTGAAGGCATCTGAATTTCACTGTATCACAACACTGCCACCTAGTGACTGAACTGAACAGACGCACCCAATTACACCTGACAAAAATATCCATAAATTAATGAATATTTAGGTCTAAATTATTATAGAGGTTAAAAAAAGGAGCTGTGCTTGTTTGTTTGGACTCTTGAAGGTCGGTCTCGAAGAGGAACCTTCATCCAGAGCGCGGGTTGTGTCCGGGCGGAATTCTCTGTTACCACGCTGCAGTGTGCGCCTTTGTTATGTCTCCGACTGGAAACGCGATGATTCAGAGTTAGCTGCGACACGACACCGAAACCTCCGGCCCAACATTGAGCTAAAAGTGTTGATATTGCGTGAAAGATGTCGGACGCTTTGCTGCAGTGGTGTGTGGAGCAGTTACACCACCAGTTCAGTCTGGAGGCGTGTGAAGACATCGTCCAGTAAGACATGTTAAATGTTTAAAGACTCTTTAAAGACAGCAAGATAGCAAGTTCACATCAGCAGCTCTACCAGATTTAAACAGATAGATCGGCACTGCTGTGTTTAAAGGTTTCTGTTTGTAAAAATATTATTAATTACAGTTCAATCGGTGGGTTAAATGTGCTGATTACCTTTTATACAGATGAATTACTTACAGTTAGCAGCTAACAGTTTGACAGGTGTGTTTGTTATCTGATTTAATTCCCACTTTTCCAGGTTAGTCATGCTGAGTGGTGTAGCTTTGTCTCTTTAATTGGATTTTGTAATGATTTTATAAGGTTATGCTTCTTTAAATTTTAAAATAAGAGGAAAATATTTTAATTGAACAGCTGTTAAGCAATGTGACATGCCTCCAACACCATGTCATCTCCCAGCTTTAAATTATCTGTAGGTGCTGGTTAATTAAAACCTAAATAAATAGAGGCACACACACTGCAGATCATATTTCTTTTAGACATTATTGACATTGTTTAAACCACAGAGGAGTGTCAAGTATAGGTGAAAACAGTATATGTGAGCACATCAGTATAGATAGTTTGTGATAAACAACATATTATTTTACTTTAGTTTATTTTGTTTGTTTATTTCCTCTCCCCCCTTATCTTTTTCTCTTGGCAATCAAGCAATTCATCCCATTTTTCTTATTATTTTACTGGATTGGTCATTGCTGTCTTCCCCTTTTTATTTTTTAATTATTAATTTTTTGTTGTTGTTCAGGGATTGGATGGGAAAAGAAAACGTGACCTGTGCATTGGGTTTAATTGTTTGCCTAAGATTTTCACTAATAAAAATATCAAAAGGAAATTACTTTGTGTTATTAAAATAATATGTAAGCAGACCACTTAAAATTGCAGTAAGTCAGACAGTTAAACAGAGCGGTGTGATGTTTTCAACATCTACTTTGACAGCAAATTATGTTGAACTAAATAGTAATTGCGTCTTGCTGTCATCTAGATACATTCTGTCCATCGAAAAAGCTGAGGAGATCGAGGAGTATGTGGGAGACCTCCTGCAGGGCACAGATGGAAGAAAGGGGCAGTTCATAGATGACCTCCTCAGCAGGTGGAAGAAGACCAAGAGACAGGCCACAGATACCTCAGGTCTTTTCCTAATCAAAGAGTCTGTTTCATCAGCAGGTAGGTTAACAAGTGATATCTGCTACTGAATGTATTTTGATTCAGACTTTACATAAAATTCATCCCAGGCAGTACAACCTGGTATGAAACCACCATGTAAGATACTTGGGAAATGCACTATCCACAATATTTGTTGAAGGCTAATTAGTTCTCCTTTCCTAGATTCACAGGACACGACCAAAGACACCCAGAAGAAGTCCAAACGCAAGGGCCGAAACAAACAGGAAGTGATGACTGTCAGTCAAACAGAACCCGAGCCAGAGGCAGTCAAAACCCCCATTGATCTAATGAGGGTGAGTACACATCAGCCGCAACATTACTTCTCTTATCATCTACTTAATGGAGGTAATTCTCATGGTTTGTGTACAAGATTGACACAATAGACTAGAGTTCATTTGATCCATTTAATTTTTATTGTGCTAATTTTCTGACATCATCTATTCCTTCACGCTCATCTTGTTTCGCCTCTTTATTTACTGTTTTCTCAGGCCCAAGAAAGCGGTAATACATCTTCAACAAAGAAAAAAAATAAGTTTGTCAATCTCTATCAGAAAGAGGGGCAGGACAGGCTGGCTGTTTTACTCCCAGGTCGGCATGCCTGTGAGTGCCTTGCCCAAAAGCACAAACTCATTAACAACTGCACCAGCTGCGGTCGCATTGTAAAGTGCGAGCAAGAGGGCTCAGGACCCTGCCTCTTCTGTGGAAAACTGGTAAGCAAGTCTTTTGAAGATTGAATTTATCTGACAATCTTTATTTTCCAGTTTAGTATTCTATTATTAGTATTATTATTGACTGTTTTTTTTTTTTTTACTGATTCAGGTCTGCACAAAAGAAGAGCTGGAGATCTTGCAACGAGACTCCAACAAAAGCCAGAGACTAAGAAAGAAGCTTATGGGAGGTGACTAGTCAAAACTAGTCAGAGTTAGTAAGCACTAAATAAAAAATAATAATCTATTAAATAATGACACTGGTTGATGCTATGGATTTGCTTTTATTTTGGTGACAGACTCTGGAGAAAGAGATTATCTCCCACACCAAGAGGCCATAATGAAGGCTGGCTTGGAGAAAGCTGTCCAGCACAAAGACAAACTGCTGGAATATGACAAGAATAGGTATCATAAAACACACAGTCATGGAAGAATGGACATGTTTACTGCTTGGTGACAACACTTTAACTGGACATTTCAATAACACATCTGTTCATTTACTCTCCCCTTCAACTCCAGTGTCAGGAGAACGCAGGTTCTGGATGACGAGTCAGACTACTTTGCCACTGACTCTAATCAGTGGTTATCACCCAGTGAGCGAGAAAAGCTGAAGAAAAAGGAGGAGGAGCTCAGAGAACTTCGCCATGCCTCTCGCAAAGACAGAAAGATCACATTAGACTTTGCTGGCAGACAAGTGATTGATGAGGGAAATAACCTCAACGAGTACTACAACAAGTAAGATCATCTGACACCACTCAAATCAAGGCTTCAAGGGCATGTTCATGTTGTGTCCAACCCCTGCTTTTTTAAATGCTGCAGGTTGGATGAGACCCTGAAGGCTATGAACAATGAATCAATGTCAAAATCGCCAATGAATTCTGTAAGACAAGGTGGGAAGCAGAGCAGCAGAGACCTGGTCAACCCCAACATAATGCAGTCTGCACCGGAGGTAGGTCATTTTTCACACGTAGACTGGGCATAACAGTGATGTCACCTTGTGGTATTTCTGAAACACTAAAATATTTTTTTCTTTAGACTAATCATTAGTACCATAATAAAACAGAAGTGGAACATCTGTAAAATGGGTTGAAATTGGCAGCTGACAGCTGTTGCTCCTGCATGTAGCCTGAGTTTGCATAGTACGTTTTCCCATCATGAATATTGTGCAGATGGTGATCATTCAGATTCTGCTGCTGATAATGATGATAATAAATGCACTTTCTAGTGGGTGGATGTTGGAAGCAGTGAAAACTACAAGAAAAACAAGGGGCAGAGAAAGAGCTCTGCAGAGGACAAGGCAGGAGAAGAACGCAACCGGTTGCGGCTCCAAGACAAAGAGCTGCAGGAGATGTCTGACGGGGGCTGGTGCCTCAGCATGCACCAACCGTGGGCCTCACTGCTGGTCAAAGGCATCAAGAGGTAAAGAGCAAACACTTTAATCCTTTGAAGATAAACAAAATTGCATTACTAACCTAAAAATTCAGTTTAATCTCTTATAGAGATTTTATTTCAGTCAGGGTAGTGAAAGCAGGCATAACATTGCATTTTGTGTGTGTGTGTAGGGTTGAGGGTCGAACTTGGTACTCATCTCACCGGGGTCGTCTTTGGATTGCTGCTGCAGCCAAGAAGCCCACTCCTCAGGAGATTGCAGAGGTGGAAGCCATGTACCGCCACATCTACAAGAAAGGTAAACATACTGTATACATCAAGTCAGGAAATAAGACTGAATACTGGAAATGATTTACCTCTAGATGTTTTACATACAACACTTTACCTGAAGTGCACACATCTTGGAAAGCATTGCTATAAAGTGTGAAATGATGCCTGTAGTTTTGCATGTTTATGGATCTTTGATTGCTCTCATTTTCTGTGCAGAGCCCAGGTTTCCTAAAGACTACCCCACTGGCTGCCTGTTGGGCTGCGTCAACATGACCGACTGCCTGTCTCAGGAGCAGTTCAGACAACAGGTCAGTAAAACATTAAATCTCATTTTGAAAAGTCATATTATTGTAACTTAATTGAATTTCTGAGGAAATCATTGATTCAAACCTGAAGTGTTCCAGCAAATAACAAAAACTATCAAGAAAGTGGAAGAAAGTGATGGACTTCAGAAAGACTTGAAAAGATGTCTGAGATGATGCCACATAAAATCACTTGCTTTACTTTAAGTTACTTTTGTTATTACTCGTGACTAGGAGGATTGTCTTGATTTTAAGTGTCGAGCCCTTCTGATCCGAGCACAAGCAGCAGTTCTGTTGTTTTTGGTTGACGTGGTGGACTGTTTGATGTTTGCTGACTCCCGGAACTCTTACAATTTCTATCCTCCTCCTCCTCTTCCTTTTCCAGTCCCCCTGCTCTGGGAGATTATGTTGTAGTGTAATTTCAGCTCGAGGCACCTAACTTTAATAAAATGGGATACCAAATTTTTGTTTTACCATGTGCTAGTATTGGAATTGCAGTTCAGTTTCATTTATTGCAACAACACTAGAGGCAGTAAAACATCATCATGGAAATGTTGACACAGAGGTAAACACACAGACCTCTTTTTTTAATCAGAAGTCTTTAAATAAGAAGAGATGATTTATGCCAGATTTGCATTGTGCATTGTGATTTTATAGACATCCAGAGGCTTGTTTGATCTATTTTGTGTTTTTAACAACTTAATTGTTCTCCAGACTCACTCTGATTTTAAACCATTGTAAATTATTTTCAATTCAGAAGAAGATTAAAATCTTGACATTTGTTTGTGTTAGGAGATTGACCATAATTTCTCCTACACTATTTCATTTCGTAGAGAGATGACTATTTTTGACTGAGTTGACGAAACGTAATGTTCGGTGTGTAAAACTGCTGCAATACCATCTCTTACCAGCAGAGGTCAGACTGCACCTTTTCACCAGCAACTCCCTGCCATGTCACAGCCTTTCGCACTAGAGACAGTATGCACCACAGGACTAACCACTAAAACACAAATCCATCTCATTATACAAGTTAGCTCTCACAGATACGTTGATGTATGTGCCATACATTGGCATCCGCCCATTGTGTTTATGCAGCATACATTCATAGCAATTATTTTGTCTTCCTGCCACAGAGGACAAGAATAGCAAAGAGCACCCTCTGATTACTAATATAACAATAGAGTGTGCTGCTGCTTTCTATGCTTTTATGATTTCCATGGAGACTTAAAGTGAAATCCACCCTTAACCAGAGTTACGAGGACTCTGGTTTGACTCTCAGTATGCAATGTGGCAGAGCATGGCGGCATTTCATTGGCAGACGGTCAGTGCTGCTTTTTTGGACCCAAACTGTTTACTTGAGCTTTTACACCCAAATTACTTTAATTAATTGCAGTTTTACCAAGTATAAACTAGAACATACAGCCCACTCCCCATTAAGTCATCATGTGTATACAGTCTCTCTCCCATTTGCTGTCAGTGGCACATTTAAACTTAATTACATTTACATCCTCGTCTTGGCTGTTTTGCCTCTGGCTGTTGGACAGACTGCTGTGATTTAAGTCTTTACTGGTCTTATAGTTACAGTATATTATGTTTTTGCTGTTATTATGAGAGCTGAAAGAGAGCATTAGCTGAGGGCATTAGTCAATCAAATCAAGGCCAAAGTATATTGATAATCAATTGATTACTTAAGTAATTTTTATGGAAAAATGCCAAGCCTCGTTTTCTTTGGTAGTAAATTGAGTCTTGGACAGATGCAAGAAATTTGAAGATGTGACATACTCCAAAGAATTTTATTGATTAATCGGGAAAATAATCTGCAAATAAGTGAGAATAATTGACAATGCAGCCCTAAATATTATACAAGTAATCACATCATACTTTGACAATAACAACTCAAATGTGAACATGTTTGTTCATTTCTAGGCATGATTCTTGTAATGACAGGGTTGAGATGCACTGTAAATGCCATAGTGATTCCGAAAAGTATTTACTCTGCCTTTCCCACGTCAGTCAGAGTAAAATTTTTACACAAATACACACCCTTATTTGATAAGTTGTTGATAAGTACTTCTAATTATTTTTATGTTGTGTGTAAACATCCATGTGACTTACTCTATTGCTGTCCTGTCACACAAAAACATTCACACACACACATCAGATTCTCTACAGTGAAACTGTTTAATCAAGGAAATGTGTGTAAAACGCTAAACACTGCACAAACATGCCCTAACCCTGCAAAGCTACGATCCCTCTTACACATGTACACACACGCTTGTATGCAATCTTTGATGAGAATACTGAAACGGATCCCATTTGGGAAATTGCACAGTCCTCTGTTCCAATTTAAAAAAAAAACAGAGCCATGGAAAAAGCATTTATCCCCCTTTAGGATGTTGAACTTGTGTTTCCATTCATCTCTGCACACACATTCTAACATATGTGTCTTCCTGCATAAAGACAGTTGTCTTATTTCTGATGAGCTTTGTGTTTGGATTAAAAAAAAATCTACTTTAAAATGTGTGCTGCTACATGGTTTGCATTCTGACTGCTGGGACCTGTAAATCTAAGGGCTTTCCCCTTTTGTACTCTGTCCTCATTCTCTCCTCCACCACTCATTCCACCCAGGGCTGTAAAATCATGTTTGCAGGCAGTGTGACTGCCCTTTCATCCTGTGAAAGGGTGTGTGTATGTGTGTGTGTGTGTCCACTTGCACAGAGCAGCCATAAATAATACCCCCACCCCACACAAGGCCCCTCAGAAAAAAAAAGAAAGAAAGGCAGATGTAGAAAATAGTGAGGCAACCAGAGAAGAACAACAGTACCAAAGGAGTAATGATGGTGCCGAACACTTGGTTAGTGCTTAGTCAAGTCACCATTTTGGAAAAGGCAGAGACTAATAGCTGTTTAGTGTGTAGCAGCTGAAGCTTGCTTCTTTTCACAGGAGGAGAGGAGTGCATGTTGTGCTGGTGCATAGTAGCACACAGCAGAGCTGCCGGGCTGGGTGAGTGGGTGAGGTGTAGGATTTACTGTCCTGTGCTGGCAGTTGTGGGTGGTTAAAAGAGGGGGGTGGTGAAGGACAGACAGCCATTATTCTTCAGGCTCTTTTGAATCTGCCCCTAGTGATATACGAAATATTTAGAGAAAGTGGAATGTGGGTGGATCGGGAGAGCACGAGAGAAACACCAGGAACGCAAAGAGAAATGCAGTAAATGTTGTAAATACTTGAATATCTCTGATCCGGTGTGATGGCAGTTATTCCCCTGATGGGGCGCTGTTGTACAAAGCAGCGCCAAAAACCTGACACCCTGCTGACAGACAGCGCTGAAAGACCACCCCAAGCAGAGCAGGATTTCTTTCTGCTTGACTTGGACCAATTCTTTCCCTCATTAGAAATTGACTGGTATATTGATCAATTCCCCCACAATCCCTCAATGCTCCCAACTCCGCAGCCCCCCTTACTACTAATAATTGGCCGGCTATTATGATCTGTGCTCTGTCTCTCCACCCCTACCCCCCAGTGCTCACTCAGCAATGGGTGGAGATGTAGGCCTGACCTTCCTACTGCAGAGAACGGGGGGGGGGGGGGGGGGGGGGGTTAAAAAGATAGGTGTGTTACAGACTGAAAAATGGGATGTTTTGGGAGAGGCAGAGTGAGATAATTAAAAAGGATGAGCAGAGAGCACCAGCCAAACCAAGCAGGTTTATGGGTGGTGGATAGGCTGCAGATGGTTTTCTTCACACATACAAATGACACTCAACTGTGCAATATTTTCAAATTGCGCAGAAAATGAAGTCAAACAGTATTACTATATTTTGAGTAAAACATTTATCTACACATGCACAGGCCCATTCTCCGTCTGGTTCCTAGCAAAGGCAAAGGCACATTACACCTCATACAGAGCTCAAATCGCACCATCAGCTTACTCCTGTGGAGAAAAAATTGATTGGATCAATCCGCACTCTTATTAAGGGTCTAATTTATTACTCTGTTCCCAAGACCATATCACCAGCTGCAGAGCTGCGTTTCTTAGTGAATGTAAGTCAGAGAGGTCTAAGCTTTTGAAGAGGCATGCCGAGAGCAAAACCAGTGACTGTTCAGTGCTTTATTGATTTATATGAAATGACTATGAGGGCAAAAAGCCAAAGTGAGCTGTGTCTGTTTTTTTTGTGTGTGTGTGTGTGTGTGTGTATGTAATATTTACATTTATTATCTAATCACAGGACCTTTCCTGATTTCCTCACAATGTTGAAATGTTGACTTAGTAATGCAATCTTGAAGTTTCAACATTCACAGAGGCTTTTGAACAGTAATGCAGTCTGTGGTACCTAATATTTCACAGATAAGTGTATTTTATTAACCTCGGGTCTATTGAAGGCTGACATATAGCAGCTCCCCTGGCGCTTTCATATCAGACACACACATCTGAGACATTACTCGTACTCAATGCTTTACAGCAGGGGTCCCCAAGCGCTCTAGACTGAGGTTTCACATTTATTTGGTGATTAAGTCACCAATTACTCATAGCCTGTATTAACACCAATTCCGTTTATGTAACAAAATGAAAACAAAAGTAAGAAATGTGCAAGGCCTTTTTCAATGAAGGCTTTTTTTTTTGCATGCCACAGTTGAAGAAGCGCAGGTGTGAACAATCAAATAAATAATAGCTAAGTTCCATTTAGCTCTATCAGTTTTAGGGTCATGGGTTTAAGTGTGCTAGCTCACTATCACACTGTCATGGATTACTGGGACAATTGAGTAAAGCAGTTAATGTTATTAGTAACACCCATGCTTTTTTTCCTACCATGGAGTAAAAACTCCAGAAATTAATAGCACTGCAATGACATTTAGAACAACTGCTAATTTTACTGCTAATTAGAGGAAATAAAAGGAAATAACTAAATTGCTAAACCAGAATATAAAGAATAATACAAAATAACATTTCACATATAGAATGTGGTCCCACTCATTGTAGAATACCTGAAATAACCTAAAATAGGTTAAAAAGGTTGTTTCTTGTCTCGTTTCAGCATCTATACTGTATGTAGGTTTTGTCAGCATATATGTAACAGTATCATCTGCATACACTATATGTATCCAAGAGTAGCGTACATTATTTAACATTTTAATTTTTATATAGTGACAATATCATTTGCCCACAGTATATTTATGCAATAGTATACAATATGTGTATGTAACAGTATCATCTGCATATACATTAGTGCCTGAACTCTAACTTAAAATGGTGATTGTATATAATAGTGTAGGAGCGGTCCCAGAATAGATCCCTGAGGAACACCGATAAGACAGCTTGAGATAAGTTTATTATGTGACTAGTGTTTTATTTAAATGTTAGCAATTAATGCTAATTACAAAAATGTATACAAATAGACATACTGATAATGCAATCACTGCGTAGTCTGGACTGAATTTTAATTTTGAAATACGAGTTTGTGTTTGAGTCAGTTTTTCTTTCACCGGAGAGTTGTTTTCATTTTAATTAGTCAGTGTTGCTCTATATCTGCCGTTTCTATCATCTCTCTCAGTTGCTGTGTCCTTGCATCAGTGCTTGTAGGCCTATATTATATTTTTATCATTTTACCATTTGTATTATAAAATGATTCTTTACTTTTTTCATCACGTAGCTTTCAGTTTCTTTATGAGTGCACATTACACTCATTATAGCTGACTCTACTGCATTTAGACTACAGTTCTGCAGATACACACCAGCACATGTCAGATAACTGGAACCATTGGCTCATACCATATCACATAGCTGCAAGCCCAGCCACTTATCTGTTAAAAGAAGTGCTGGTTTCTGTGGAATTCCATTTGTGCAAGCTCTACCTCTGACCTCTAGAGTGGAGCTCCTGTACTTGTTAGGCCTGCTGGCTGGAAGCTCGGACTGATGCCTGCGTTTCCTTGTGTGGTAATGTGATATTTATATGCTGAAAGCCTTCCTGCCAGCATGCCACACACACACACACACACACACACACACACACACACACACACACACACACACACTCTCTCTCTCTCACAGGATATACTGGATGCATTCCAAAGGAAGGTAAGTCAGGCAATGCTATTTTTTTTCTTCCCCCTCTTTCTCTGTAACATTGCGTGAATCATTAGCAGTGGCTGCTCCCCTTTCGCTTCCTGCTCCCTTCCCCCCTCCATCATTCCATCTTGATATTTTCACCTCTCTCTCTCTCTCACACTCACTCTCTCTGTCAGTATGTTTTTACAGGTCAGGGCTGTGAAGCTGTATGCAGTTGTGGAGAATTCAGATTATGCTCAGTGAACAGACGTGCACACTTACATGCAACTGTAGATCTTGCTTTTCACTCTCTCTCTCTCTCTCTCTCTCTCTCTCTCTCTCTCTCTCTCTCTCTTTCTGCAACCTCAGTCGCACACACCAACACGCTCACATTCCTCCCCTTCCTCCCTTTTCCTTGCTGGGCAGTTTGCCATGGCAGAGAGGTCAGACATCATGTGATTCTGCAGTGGTGTGTAGAATGCATTCAGCCCAGGGTCCCCAGGCTCTGGATGACAACCAACCAAACCTCAGTCACAGGTTTTCAACAGCATGAAAAATACATTGAACCATCTGCCAGACTTGAAATGGCCTGCTACACTGTTTAGAATTTCACTGCTGTCCTCAGACCACTTCATTGAATGTCACACAGTTTTCTGTTGTGATTGGGGGGGGGGGGGTTGACAGTTAAGCTCCCCCCTTTATTATCGCCACTTCTCCTCCATTTTGTTCTGCTCATTTAATAGGACTTGTTCCTCTCGCTGTGTGCTGATCACAGGAAGCGGAGCAGTGATAAAGGCAACACGAGTCATTTCAGACAGCTTCCTTTGATGGTCTGAAAGACAGCAGTGTTGATGAAAATAAGTCAGAATCAAAGAGAGGTAACTGAATAGCCAGCTGTATGAAGTGTTAGACTGAATGTTTAAAGAGGTTCAAATTCTCTTTTTTCTCTTTTTAAAATGAGAGGTTGTATATTTCCTCTTTTAAATCAGACCTCTTCAACTTGTGATTAATTTCGTCTCCTTTTGTTGGGTCTTCTGAACTTGAAAAAATTCATAGTCATTATATTGTCATTATTCCATTTCAGTCCTTTAGCACATAAACAGGAAAGCCTGAAAGTGTCTTTAATAGCCTCTAATATATGAAATTACAGTACTGATGAATACTTATTCACTGTAACCGAATAGGAACAACAAAATATGAGTTAACCAGTTATTCTTTGTTACTGGTGCCTTTAAAATAACGTAAAATTTTACGATAAATAAATATCTTTGTTTTCTTTATAGGAATTGCTTATAGTCATTGAGGCCAATTCTACTGTCTTCATTTTTAAGCAGGTTTGAATTAAATGTATTCAAGACTTAACACCAAATTTTATCTGTTTTGTGGCTAAAAGTGTAGTAAAATTATTACTAGTATAATGATATTTTTGTAGTAGTCATATTAGTATTTACACAAAAAGCCAACAATATGAAGTATTTTATGAATTGTGCCATAATAAATTATATACAACATGTAAAATAACTAGAACTGATTCCCGAGAGAAATAAATGTATCTCCATCACAGTTTTTATGTAAAGTAGGTTTTACAAAATATTTTTACTTATTTTTTACTTCTCAGACCTCATTCACACATTCTAGTAGCTGGACAATGAGCATCGTATCTAACGCAATCTATGCAAGTGATGATACTTGTTTCTTGTGATTGGTAGCTAACCTGAATGATGGATATACCATACATGGAAAAAAATAAATTATACATTTCAAATAATGCTAAATATACCAACGGAGTGTGAGAATCAAAGGAATTAAATCAAGTCAATGGACTGAAACCCTTACAGCTCCAAACGTTAAAAGCCTGTGATTTTGTGGTTAAAGTATGTTTAGCTGCTGTTGTTTTTGAACAGTATGTTTGCTGCTTTGTCAGTGTGGCTCTGCAGACAACACTCTGGTCCCAGCACATGTAACTGGTAAAGGCTTTTTGTTTTCAGTTTGTGGAACAGTCCTCTGGTTCTCAGTTTGTGCTCTCTTTGAAATAATGGCCCCTACTGTGTTAAACAGTGTTTGCACAAAACAGGAAAAATGAGACCTCTGTAGATTTTAATGTTGTGATCTATTTAGTGCCTTGCCACAGGCAAACTCTAACCCCCCACAATAAGCTTTAATGAAGCATAGAATCAATATGTTTGACATTTATCTCCCATCTCAACATCTGGTGTTTGTTTTTGATGCCCCAAAATGGCTCCTCATGAGGCCGGTGTCTGTGCCAGTTTTCTGTTTTGGAATGAGGAAATGAATGAAGGTTGGGTGGCGTAGTCAGTAAGTACTTTGCACAAAGTCAGTGGGCGACCGTGTTTCCCTGCTATGGTGTTATCAGGAATTGGAAGAGCTCTCAATTTAATCATTATTCTTTATGCCTGTTCCCAAATGTGAGTACAGTCATTACATCTAGCTGATTTTGAGTGTTTTTGCCAACATTCCCCAGGCATGCCTATTCAATTGCTTTATGTCACACATGCCTGTGTGTGTTCATTTGAGAAGAGATCTTTATCCAGCCAAGCCCCGACCCGGCAGCAGTATAACCACAAGTAAGTATCTCTCCCAGAGAAGGAGAACCAGAGAGACAGAGAGCGAGAGACTCTCTGCCACTGCAGGGTCAGAGATTACAAACTCAATTGTACTCTGCTGGGTGACATGTCTGCTCAGCAACTTCCTGCTAGGAACATCAGAGGGGAGAAAAGTATGGAGAAAGGGGGAGGCGAGGGAGGTCGTCCATGCTTCCAGTGCCATTAATCTTTCTCTGTTTGTGTGCAGCAAATGAAAAAATGTAGCTTACATTTGCCCATCAGGCCAGTGAGCCTGACTTATTCCCAGGACATAATCACTGGAGAAAGAATGGAAAAATATATGAAGATTTAAATGAATAACAAAATACAACTCATAAATGAATTTGAAATAAGTGTCTTTAGTCTTTTCGTACATAGTCCATTCTGATAATATGTAACCTAGCAGGGCTCTAATCAGTCTTATTAGGTTGATATTGATCACTGATATGTCATTGCAGTTGGCTGATTTTGTAAAATTCACCCTTTAGCTTCTCTTTAGTTCCCTTGAAACATTTTTACAGAATTACTGAACATAACAGATTCTGTAAATTAAAGATAAAGATAATTAAAAAGCTATTTTAAAATGCTGTTCAATAGCAATGCCTGCACAGAGAGCCTTTTTGGTGTATAAATAACCAGCAGTCAGATAGAAAAAAGTAGAAATCCATGTGACTTGCAACAAGAGGTTGTCTCTGTTAAGAGGTTGTCTCTGCTTTGCCAAGATTCCTGCTAGGTGCTGCCAGCTGTTGTCATGGGCACCAAGTGTTTGTTTTCTGAAGATTGCCAGTGCTTTCAAAATGGTCTGACATGGACATCAATGACAAACAAGGGCAGACAATACCAGATTTCATTTAATTTAACCAAAATTAAATTTAGCCTCAGATTTTTTATTTTGTAATTCAAAGTACCAGGTAATGTGTGTATTTTATAGCACTTTAATGCATGAGTTTTATTAGTCTCATTCAAGTAAATGTCTTAATTCCACAACACATGGGATTGTGCCTTGGTGTGCGCTGCTGTTACTTCAAATGACAGGAGGAGTGTGATCATTATTTTCAGTGAGGCTCCGGTGATATGTGTTGAGGGAGGCGGGGAATTCACAGCCAGCCCCATATACACCAGATACCTGTTTGTGATCAGGCAGAATTTAGATCAAATATAATGTGCTTTTCCTGTGTGAAGTCTCGCCGAAGCGTCTTTCAACTTCACATCTAAAGGGTGGCAAGGTGGAACTTAAGACAGCGTCTGACCATTTGGTGTGAGTATCCACAGAGACCCTACCTTACCTCAGGATGGATTAATTAGGAGGCGTCTCACACTTTAATAAGGGTATAATCCAAATAAAATGTACATGCAGTTCCCTCAAGTGACACGATGAAACCCTTAAGCTTAATCAAGGATCGTTTTGCTGCACTTAAAAATGGCATATTACATAACAAGTTAAAACAGTGTAGCCTTGTTCCACATCCCCTTTAATAGGTAGACAAAACTGCAGCTGATTAAAAAATAATTGACATGCCTTAATGTGAGATTAGCTGTAAAAGAGGCAACAGCAATTCAGCATGTGAGAGAATAGTTGATATCTACACAACACATGGGATTGTGCCTTAAAAATAATGCTAAATGACATGTTTTCAGATAAATTAACACCTATAAATACATTTTATTAGAAAATACTTTCCTTACCGGGCAGCAACAAGAATCCTAGTTACCTTTATCCACCTCATGAGGATTATTACATGGTTTCCTTGGCAGCCTGCTTTTGTGAATTTGATATAAATTCTCCATAGATAAGTCCTGTGTTTGTATAAATTAACCTAAATTATTATGCTGTATCTCAGCGTAGAAGCACATATGCAAATTTAACATAGTATGCTATGGAGTCATTAAAATATAGTATAAA
Organism: Scortum barcoo; assembly: GCA_023238725.1. NCBI lineage: Eukaryota > Metazoa > Chordata > Actinopteri > Centrarchiformes > Terapontidae > Scortum > Scortum barcoo. Next base: position 8,642,121 of record CM041531.1, on the reverse strand, counting down.
TTATTAATATTGTTAAAATGTATATTGAGAATCCATAAAGAATTTGCAGTCGTACTTCCAGACTCAACTATTTCTCCCTTGTGCTTTTGCCATATTTAGTGAGATTGCTTGGGGCACATTCTGTAGTGCATGAGCTCTGTTGCCATGGTCCACTGGGCAAATATGCCATTAAATGCTTTTGCAGGCCCAGTGTGTGAAGTAGAGTATTGATTTACATGCAACATAATTTTCATTCCCCTCAAAGTTCTAGTGGTCAGTGTAGCAAGAATAAGATTCAGCATAATTGCTTGAATAATGCTGGCACTCCACATTTCTTTAAACTGTACATTGCTGTGCTGTGCTGAGTGTTTAAAAAAAACATAGGCATGTTATCACAGATGAACTGTATCCTCGGCCATGTTGTGGAAGAACACGTCTTTTTTCCATTTAAGTTACTTTTTTTTTTTTCTGTGAGCTATTTCCTCAGTCATTTTGAGCACAGATGTCACTGTAATAATATTTGAATTGCCTGAAAGCAACTGAGTCATCCTCTCCTGTGACCTCAAGTGCAAATAGGCCATGTGAGAAGTTATTCAGCATCTAACAGAAAGTTGGATAACACGAAAGAATAATATTGAAGCACATATTCATCTCTTACTCAAGCGCGTGTAGAAGAATATTATCTAATATAAGATTAAGAGGGTCTGAGAGGTTGGTATATAAGGAGAACAACTAAATGTTGTAACCCTAAACCTAACCCTTACCCCTCACAAAAGATTAAATGTTGTGCTTTTCATTCTAACTGAGCATTACTTCCAAGGCCAAGGAGAACATAATTAAGTAACTACATTGGTTTGTTTGGGGGGTTCATGACTATTACATCAACTGTGTGGTGTGTCCTCACTGTGTGGAAGCCAGTACTGGATGCTAGAGTTGCAGAGATTGGGTAATGTTAGCAGCTCCGTCATGCTCTGTAGTTGATTTGTGGAAGTTTACACTCCAGCAACTTTATTATTCATTATTCAAGATGGCATTCTTGGTTAGTCCTCAGCCGAAAAACCTTTCTCTTGTAACGTCAAAAGTGAGAACATGTTTTAAAATACAAAACAAGTATGTCAGCAACAGTTTGATCTGTATATTGTCAGCATACGGATAATGCTAGGATTACACTACAATATAATAACAAAGTGTCTTTACTTCCATGTCTTCTACATGTATCATCGTCTGGTGAGGCTGACTTTTTGCCTGTGACATGCAGGTTTAGCCTTAGTTGTTAAATATTTTATCATCTAAGTAGCCATCGAGTTAATATTTAAGATCCTTTTACGAGATTCTCGAGTCAGCTGGAAACTTTAAATAGGCAGCTGGTGACAGCGTTTTCAACCAACTCAAACCTTAGGTTAATTAGCAAGCTCGGTCTGTCTACCTCTGTCTGGAATCAGGGCCCTGTTGTTTAAAAAAATGAATAAATTTCAAGCGATCCCCCCCCCCATTATTATAAAATGCAGAACAGAAAGTTTGACGGGTGTAGCAGCAGTAACTAAGGAGCAGTGGGGTTTTCAAACAGTCAATTGTCTTATTGTGTGTCAGAGAAGCCTTTCATTGTTCACAGCCTAAGATGATTGAGGGTTGTATTAGAGCAAGAAAAATTCCAGTATCCATGTATTCTCTCAACTTGTGTCTAACCCAAAACATATTTTAGCTCACTTGCGAAAGTGTATAAATTGAAAAGGACTTGTAAAGACCTTGTATTCAACACCCTCTGTTTAGCAGTTCACAGTTTTCTCCTTTGGAGCACATCAGTAGGATCACCTTATCTATTGTAAGCTGTGGTACTAACCCATGGGCTTAGAGAAACCTAAAACTCGCCTTTGATAAGAATCAAGGGACTGCCTCCCTTCTGTGCTCCTTTCTCAAACCATGCTCATTGCCAGCCTCGAGAGAAGGAGGGAAGACACAGTTACTTCCTGCAGAGGCTGAGTGAACACAGATGGGAAGGCTGTACCCCAGTGTCGGAATATCAAAGCAAATATTCACCTTAAGAGACAGACATGTTCATAAACTCCCCAGTCCTTCTCAATTTCCACATTATGAAATCAAATGCCCACTGTGAAGTGGTTTGTTACCTTACTTAAAATATGAGCCTTTTCGCTGACAGCAACTGTGTTAAGGAGAGCTGGATTTGTGGCCCCGATAAAAGCAGATTGTGGTGGAAAATAAGAAGTTTTAATGCCTCAGCTTCCCTGGAATTTTTCTTTGAAGTCGAGGTTTGAAAGCAGACATGGTAATTGTCTCCAGGGGTTCTCGCCGTGTGTTCGAGTGTGTGTATGTGTGCATTGTAAAGGAAACTACTAAGTACAAGGGTTTGCCTGTGTGATGTTCTGTAAATGCGGTGCAGTTGTCTGATACTTCACCAACTACGAACGTCAAATATAATAACATCTATAATGACATGTACTTTTTTTATGTTTGGGGTTTGTAACCTGTGGACCACTTTTTATTCAGTACATCACCTTATATTTTCTCACTCTCTCCGTGTTATCGAAGTTGTCGGTTTTTGAAAATGCTATTTTCCGCTGCACATTAGAAATCTGTTTATTTTACAGTTTTCTAAGAGGTCTGGACTCGTCAAACAGAAGCTGAACTGTGAGTACAAGAGAGAACCTTTTTCCTTGGAAAGTTCCAGCCGTTAGCTTGTTGAGTCTAAAAAGCTTCGACTGTTGTGAAGGCAGTCTTGTTTTCTTCTTGCCCGAGGGCCACTGCAGGAGGTGAAGTCATAAACATGGCTGGGAAAATGGAACTGGGCTAAGTGAGGAAGTCTGTGTGAATCTCCCTGCAAAAACACATGACTTCACTACACCTGTCAGCACTAGTGCTAGCTAAAAGGCTAATGTGGGCTTGCTCTTTACCAGCAGTTTTTTTTTTGTGCACAGCTGAATTGTTATGCTTATGAGACAGGGGAGTAGAAAATAAATTTAATACCTCTTGCTCCTCGGTACAGGGAATTATAATGTGGCATGGTGGGCTGGTGACAGCTTGAAGTCATTTACATCAAGACATTAATGAAGCCTCAATTGCTGACACACACAGTTGGCTCTTGGGCTGAACACCACAATACAAATACACCAAGGCATCAACGGCAATATCTTGCTTAGATTCCTCACTTTATTTAATGTCATTGTCACATTGCAGTGATGGCTTAATTAAAAAAAAAAAGACAAAGGTTTTCACTGTAATTTTATTTCAAAGTACAAACGTACATATGTAGTAGCTTTTTATCAGTGCAAAATGTGTCAATTGACCTTTTAGCTGTACTGAAACAGGGAGTTTTCAAGACGAAGGAAATGTGTTTTTGTATTTGAGCAGACTGACACGGTGGCAGTAATTGGAAAATCGTGGCCCCGGTGCTGAGCCTCTAATAATGAGACATGTCTCTCGTTGTGTTGAGGATATTAATAATGTAAAAATTCAGGAGCCAGTGTTGGACACTCCTGGATAATTAATGTTCACTCTTCAACTTGACACCAGTTGATTCTGTAGGTGAAGGAGTATGTTAAATTTTTAATCATCGCCGTGCAACTTGGTGTGCCTGAGCTCCAATGAAAGGCGCAAAGTGAGCTGCAATACCTGCCTGTTTAGATGGAAAAGGTTAGTATTCCTTTGGGTTAAAGGCACACGGCACCAGCGCCTGTGTGCACACGAGCTGAGGGTTCATATGTTTGCACCTTTTGTTTCCACTTTTAAAAGGGTTGTAAAAGATGTCTGAGAATTTGCTGGGCATGTAATGGTCCCTGTAGCTAAGGTAAAAACGTGGTGTGTGCATACAGACATCAATTGCTGTCAGGTTATGTTTTATTGCAAATATAAAAGGATTATAATATATTACTTAAATATTATGTTGTCAGTATAAAAGCTAAGGATGTGATTATTTAACCAGTCATTTCTGAAAATAGTGAACATTGCACTATTACACTTTGAGTGACTTTTTACAATTGTTTCAGCTGTAGTTAGAGTTGAATAATTGATTTGTCCGGTTCCATTCATATGCTCTGTACAAAAGACAGTTTAGGCATTGGCAGAGTAGTTATTATCGTTGGTATGAAATTCTTGTCATTAGGCTTGGACGTGAAATAACTTTGAGCTTGCATTTTTATGACCTATTATTTTTTTTAGATTATGAGATGTATATTTATGCATAAAGTACAGCATAAAGTACAGTATAAAGATTAATGCATGCACGATGATTCGGCCGTGTTTTCCAGGACAGATTGTTTGTGGCTGATAAACTGTATACAATGTTCAACTGAGGTCTAAAGGACTGAAATCAATTATGCTCCAGAAGAGGCCACTGGCTGCATTTACATGCATGGTATAATTTGGCTGTTTGCCATACTCCAGTAGAGATCCAGTTTGCGTTAAGCTGTTTACATGATCCGTTGATACTTTGCAGTTGAGTCTCTTTGTTACCATGAATAAACCAGTTAACAGAATTTTCCCATCCACCTGATCTGTTCTTTGAATGACTACTGATGCAGCTTTTCTGAATCAGCAATAGCACATCATCTCTAATACTTGGGAAAACAGTGATAAGCACAATGGTATTACTGATTATTGTACAAATTAACCTGTGCAGATGTGATGTTTGAACAATCTGAAACCAAAAGGAGCTTTTTAATCCTCGTAAGATCTGCTGCTTTAATTACATTAACATTGAATTCGTGGATAAAAGCTGATATTGAAATGATAAAACAAATACATACCAAGGGAAGAGAAGTAAAATACAAAATGCCTAGTGCATGTTTTGCTGGCATGGTAAATTCTGCCCAGTTTACATATTTTACACGATGATTGCCATCAGTCTCTTTTAAACAGAAATGCTGTTCTCACTCACTGTTTGATTCATCCTAATCAACTCTACTTTGCTTTGCCTTTCATGATGCTAAGCTGCTCTTAATGAAACTCAACACTTCCTGCAGATGTTTCACAGTAAATGTGATGTGAAAAGATTATTTCTCCTGAACCGCTGGAAGGCTTTTAATGTGAAACAGATGGAGGAATGAGTTTGCGTTACCAGCAAACAGCAGATGGGGGTAAATCAAAAAACAGGGAGGATTCTCAGTAAAGTACAATCAAAAACACATATAAAACAGGGAATTACAATAAACGCCTGTCTGTCATAACGGTCTATCTCAAATAGATGGCTGTTTCTCTCGTTAGCTGAGTTGAATAAAGCCCTCGTTTACTATTTGACCAATTACAGTGTAACATTTACTCTTGCAGACCCAAATAGAGGCTTACAATGTGTACAAATTGGTTATCTTTAGTCAAAAAATAACAGATGGTCGCTGGCTACATTAGCAGTCTGGAGACACGACTTTCCCATAAGCTGCAGCCTGAATATGTAATGATATAGACGCATTTGCCCTATAGAAAATTTGTATTAACAATCTAATTTTTTAATTTTTGTTTTTAACCAGGAGAGATCCTTTTTATGTTTTAGGGTTTTGGATAGAGAAACAAGCTCTGACTGAACAGTATTTACATTCAGGCATTCATTGACGTTATTTCTGGCATGTAGTCTGCAGTCAGTTTTAGAGACAGTGCTTTCAGTTGTGATACATACATGAACAGTGTGTGTGTGTGTGTGTGTGTGTGTGTGTGTGTGTCTGTGTGTGTGTGTGTGTGTACACGCTGTGTCTCTGGTCCTGTGTGTTGTGCAGCGATGGAAAAACAAATAATACACTGAGTGCGTGCAAAAGGCTGAAAGGGAGTTACAGTATGGTTTCCTGAGGGCAGCTGCATTTGTTGGAGGGTTAATGAATGCCAGAAACAGGCTTGTGTTGTTTGGTGAACACGATAGATTAAAGAACGATTGGCAAACGATCGCTGTTGCATACAGTTCCCAACAACACCCTTTCACCTCCCACATGTAACCCATAGCTCAGAGACAACCCATCTGTTTTTCCATTCCCAGGGTGAAACCAGCCTTGACAGAACTGGCTAAGCAGTATTTCTAAAGTGTCCTTTCAGGGAAGACACAGTTGGCTTTGTGTAGTTCCCTATCTATCAAAATCTCTGCCTCCGTGTTTCTCCCTCACCTTGCACTCTTATTATCCGTCTTTCTTACCGAATCATAATCCTCATTTTTACTCTCTGCTTCTCCCCCCACTCCCCTTTCCCTTCATTCTGTGCCAGCCCCCTCCCCCCTTATTCCACCCTCCTCATTTTTAAAAGCCACATGCTCCCAGCCCGTCTGGCTCAGTTGCACCCTGCCAATGAAGGGCTTTTTATTGGGCTGAGATTGAGTGCAGTGCCAAGCAGGGCCTGGCATAGGGCTGAGGCTGGGGCCAGCCTCGCAGTTCCCCCAACCCCCCACCACCACCACCACCACCATCCTCCACCCACCCCTCCTCCTCCTCCTCCTCCCACTGCACAGACCACTCCACATGCCTGTTCTGGTCCGGTCCTGTCGCCCAGAAGGAGATTACTTGTCTCTGCTGCCCTTAATTGCCGACAGCAGCTGAAAAGAGCCAGAGAGAGAGAGACATTGTGGGGAGAGGAGAGGGAACAGTGTTGGCTTGTTGAGCTGTTACTTGACAAGCTTGGACTCAAAGGTTTGTGTTCCTGCTGTCAAATCTTGGCTCTGCATTAGTTGGTTTTTATTAAGATTAATGTTGTTTTCATCAAAACGATGGTTGGAACCTGCCGTATTTTAGACAGCGCTAAGAAATGAATAGTACAGTGTATAGATCGCAGATGATGTGTCGAGGAAGGGAAGCTGATGAAAGACTCAGATGAAGTATAAACCTCAGTACATGTTACTATATTATGAGGATGTGTGGTAAGAGCAATAGGGCCATTGTGCCCTCTCCCTGCCCTCTAAGCCACTGTTATTTTTCATTGCCAAAGGCTTCCTTCCAGCAGCCTGTGCCCCGCCATTCCTTTTTACTTTTTCCAATGAACTTGTGAATTTCATATTATTACAGTTGGTTATTGTCGAATCCCCTCTGGCTTGATCCCAGCAAATTAAATAGTGGGCAGTTTATTGAATTGGCAGTCTCTGCAGAAGCCGTAAAGGTGTATGAATTTTTCGCCTCCGTCTTTTTTTCCCTGTTTAGTATTTTGTACGTAGGTTTTTATTCGTGTGGGCACTTGTTAAAATGTTTTGAATCCACATTTAGAGCGTGTTTCCTCCTTAACTCCCACTCATCCCACTTCAGCAGGTGCTTTCAAAACGTTGCAGTATGTCTAGATTCCAAATAACAAGATGTTCCAGTTTAAACAGTTTGGGGACATACTGGTTTTCCTGGTGTTGAGAAACTTTGAGAGTTAGATGAGAAGGTCGAGACCACTGAAGTCTGTACAGTGAATTTGAAGTTATCGCTAAAGCCCAGTGCATGACTTTATGTAAAACCACAAGGTGTTGATTTTATACTTGTGTTTTTCCAACCTTGGTTTGTTAAGGATTAAACAAAATCAATATTATACGCTTTAGAGGTGCAAAAACTCGCCTGTTTTCAGTCTTCATGCTAAGCTAAGCTAGCTGGCTTTTGGCGGTAGTTTTAAATTTACAGAATGATTCTTCTTATCTTGTTTCCCTCAGTGTTTAATTGTTCTTTTAAGTGAACTCCCTGGGCAGCTGAATTACACACACACACACACACACACATACACATACATACACAAACTAATCAGCAAACTAAAATGCAAAAATGCACTTCAGTTAAAACACATGACCGATTAGTAGATTTATCATGAGTTGGCATGCTGGCATGGTGTGGGGTGTGTTTGCTTCTATTTCCTGAAAACATTTTGGAAGCCGGCCAGATGCATTTCTGTGTTGAACACGAGCCAATCGTCAGTGATGTTTATGAGCGAGTAGAGGCTGCAGAGTCCTTGTCTTTCAATTGTCTGACTTCTAACTCAAAGAAGATTGGCCTGAAGCAACTGACTAGTGATACTCAGCTCCCACTGAGGCATTTTAATGCACCTGTCACAAGAACTATACACCCTCAGATCTCTCCCTTGTC